>JABFFE010000456.1:0-82294 GCA_013623625.1 Fusarium setosum | reverse complement strand
CTCGCTCGCCCAACCGGATCCAGTCAGTGACTGGCATCTTGCCCAGTTTGCTCGTGCCCTCCCCTTGCCCCTGTCCCTCCCCTCCTCTCGCCTTGCTGTGACTTGTCGTGACCTTTTTCTTTCCTTTCCTTTTCTCTTTGGGTGTTTTTTGGACTTTTTTTGGTTGCTTTTTGGAGTTCGGCGTTGGCGTTTTGCTCTTTCTTGTGTGCTAACCTCCAGCTTGCCCCCGTTGCTAACATCTAGATGCCTCCCGTCTCGTTGCCGACATCCCTCTACAGACCCCCGCTCTCCAGCTTCACACGTTCCCAGTCACCCTCTTCCTCGCCCTTGCATCTTCCGTCCCTTTCCTTTCCATCCTCCTCGCCTTCGCCCCTCCAGCCCAAACTCCACCATCATCACATCGACAACATCTCACCCCCTCATAGCACATCCACTCCCTCCCCCTCAGCCCTACCTGCAATGATGACAACGTTCACAAGAGCTAGGTGATCCCTTCACAAGCGGGGTCCTCGGAAACCGCAGTGTCTGGAGCATGATCCTTTCCAAGAACAGAAATCTGAGCAGACTTCACAAAGTTCCCCTTTCTCTTTTCCTTGTCACACTCTTCATTCTCCTAAGCAGGACTTCCACAGCCGCAATGACCGACACTTTCTTCTTCGAGAAGCTGTTCTCTTCCAAGCCAAACCCATTTCCGAGGTTAGCAGGGACCCAAGAGACGCTCGTGATTCGCACGATAATAGTTTTCAATCGGAGCAGGCTTTGTCTTGTTTGTCAGGAGAGTGAGGAATGAGGGAGGAATAGAGGATTGGAGATTCTCTGAGATACGAAAATTTGCCCGGTGATGATTGAAGGACCAAAAAGCCAAATTTGCAGGCAGCAGCGGCGGCCATGTCCATCGACTGATGGCGTGCGAGGACGTTGAGTTGTCCACTGCCGCGAGTTGTCAGTGAGAACCCAAGAGAGCTAATCTGAGGGCATTTCGTGTCAAAGACATACAACCTGTAACTATATCAGAGTAGTTCTGTAGACGAGACAAATGCGCATTCTATATCATTTCCACTTTTGATCTTCTACTCTACAGATACAACTGACCCACGAGTCCTGATCATGGTGTTGCAGTAAAAAAAAGAAACATTGTACATTGCATATCCCCATCCTTCTTTTCACTTTCCCTCCCATCTATTGCGTCTTCTTGGCCCCAGCCGGAGTCTTGACCGGCTGGCTGTACATCCACAGAGCGCTGAACGACAAGAAGCCAACGACAGTGGCTCCGATACCCGACAGCCAGGGCCAGGCGCCCGAGATGACGTAGCTGCGCGGCCACTCGTCGTGAGCCATGTGACGGACACTAACCGTGTTCTTCTCCTCGACGTTGGTAAGGAAGGGCCGCTTGTAGTTGATCTTGAAGTTGAAGATGCCGTGCTGGTCGGGCAGGGTAAAGTTCGTGCTGAAGACAGTGGCGTCGTCGTCGACGTGTGTGGGTGTCAGGTCGATACGGTGGAAGGGCGAAAGCATGGAGAACTCGAGCTGGAGGGAGTCGCCGGGGGGGAGGTGGAAGGGCATCCAGCTGCGCCAGACATACTCGGAGATGGAGATGCTGTAGGTCTACTAAAACGTTAGCTACCACTTTCACTTGCTGTATAAAAGGCGCATATTGTGACATACCGCATCGGTCTTGACCCGGTAAATACCAGGGTTGGTCTCGTTATCGCCCTGGAGGCGGTGCTCGATCTTGTTCACCCGCAACACACCCAGCTCCTTGAAGGTCCAAGCCGCCACGCTGGTGACGAACTCTCGGTTGCTGGGGTACAGGGCCTTGGCGCCCAGTCGGGCAACCTTGGTGTCAAACGTCTTGTCCTGGAGCATCTCCGCAGAGCCGATGATGGTGAAACGCGCCGAGTTACGAGCCTGCACAGCCGACACGAGCGCAAGCTGTTTACCAGCAGCGAACAGGTCATCAGGGTCGACAACATCGGCCTGCTCCTTGGGGTTGTAGCTGTAGGCGGTAGGGGGGGCTCGGAGAATGGGTGTCAGGAGAGGACCAGAGCCGAGAATGTGGCCGACGGCATTGGGAACTGAGAGGAGAGCGCCGGGGATCTCGAAGTAGTCCTTGAGGCCGGGTCGGACATTGCGGGGAGCGTCCAGGACGAGGATATCGTGAGATTCAGCAGCAGAGACGGTGTCGAAGTTGAAGTGGTCGACAACCTTTCCTGTGCGCTCGGCGGGCAGGGCGATATCGAGCTCGGAGAGGACGGAGACGATGGAGGTAGGGACAGTGTGCGTTGAGGACATGGTCAAGAGGATGTTGCCGCCGGCGTTGAGGAAGTCGAGGATCAGGTTAGGGGTCAGATTGGGGCCGAGACCTGCGATCAAGTCAACACAACCATCTCATAAGAAACCCAAGATATCACAAACCCTTGATCTTGGTGGGGAGGAAGAGGAGGTGATCATAGTTCCTCTCGCCGAGCCGGGACAGGCTCAGGGCCTCGCTCTTGGGGGATTCGTATGTGATTTCATATCCTCGTTCTATAACAATTAGCCCCAGGAATCACTTACGAAGAAAAAAAAAAGCGACAATGTCATACCCTTCAAATCGCCAAAAAAGGTGGAATACGCCTCTTTCTCCTCTGGAGCATCCAGCACGACCAGCAAGCGATTGCCAGCCGTGCCCGCGGCCGAAACCAGCGCCGCGAATAAAAAGAGCACGAGGCTAAAGAGCGACCGCATCTTGCGCTTGTCAAGACAGAGAATGGTCGTGGTCTGGGGGAGGGGAATTGTTGTTTGCGTCTCGTCTCTCGGTGCAAAGACGCGACAAGATGGGAGGACGTGGACAGCTTGCGCTTTCGGGGGAGCTTCCAATGCGTGAGCTTGCGTCTTAGGGATACGTAGCCTTGCGCCTGGGCAGTGGGGTGTGAGACACTTCAGGGCGCTAGTCTCCTTAGGGCAATATCGTAGAAAACTATAACATTTAATTCTTGCGGATATTCAAATTTGAAAGGGAGAAAAATGTGATTACAAGTAACTATAGCACCCAGTTTCTCCCATAAACATTTTTCAAGTCCAATTACTTTTTCTCCCTCAAGAATGGAGGTGTAGAGTCAAAACACGGCTCATGCAGCACTATCAAAGCTACACCTGCACCATTTTATCTCCTCTTGAGGCTTAGCTCTCCGCCTTTTAGCGCCTCCAACCTCGAAATAATCCGACACCCGCGGCTTGGTTTTTCCGCTCCTGCGATTGGTCCGAGCCACCATCACGACCCTCCATGAATCCATCACCAAGCCCATCCCCAGCGAGTCAATAACCTCACGATCCTCGTCAATTGAGTAAGAACAGTCCCTTCCACGCACATTGCTGCAATCTCCAACTACCCGCACCATACTTACTTCTCTGCTGCACAGCTTCCATCATGTCGGCCGCTCCCCTCTTCTGGCAAACTCCCCTCAAGTACTGCCGCTGGGCAGCTCGCGAGCGTCCCGCCCTCTTCTGGTCCGTCATCATCGGCGCCGCCGGCCCCGTCGCCATGCCCATTGTACCTCCGATCCGATACTACTTTGGCGATGTCGATGCGCCCCCGGTTCCCGTGACCTATCCCAGTGCGTTGCTCTCGCGATATCATCCAGAGGAACTTTGCTAACTGAGCCGAAACCAACAGTCCCCTCTGGTCCCAGGAAACAGCTGACCGGCTACGACGATGAATAACTAGTTGAATTGAAAAGAAAGAAAGGGGGTTATCACGCTCCGCAGGAAGAGGAAAGAGCACAACCTTGTACAAACTACGGCGTTTGAGACAGCGGAGGAATCCACAGAGGGAGGAATCGAGGGACAACGAGGTCCATCCAGCAATTGACGCTCCAATTCGATTTTCACAACTTTTTTCCTACGATTTTCTTCTTGGTGCCCAGGCATCCGCTATATATGTATATATATGCGGCCACTCGCGCGAGTCGACATCTAACATGCTAAGAGGGGAAAGCAGGAAAACGCCACTGGCGATGTATCAAAACAGAAACAAAAGATGATCTCTCCTGGTAAACCGCACCAACTCGGGTATATCGCCGGAATCCCCTACAGCGAGCTATTGCGGCGATTATTCCGCACTGACGTCCGGCTTGGGAGGGCCAGACTCTATCTATCCCTACTCATAAAGTTCCATTCATACTAGAGAGGATGTCAGCTTGGAAACGGGCTGGGAAAATAAGGCACACTTACAACTCGGCCGTCATCATCGCCAGTGTACACGCACGTCGGCATTGGAGTGATACAAGTCACGCCAGCCTCCGTGTTTGCCCCCTTCTCGTTCTTGTAATCCACATGGTCGAGCTTCCTAAGGAGCTCGAGAGTCCAACGGTTGCCGACGATGCTGCGCCGCCAGACATTGACACGTCCTCGTTTGTGCCCCGTGAAGATGAGATAATTGTCAAGCCACTCGTTTCCAGCGCCTTCGTAGAAAGCACATGAGTGGATGTAGTCGTCCTGGTCAAAGCAAACGTTCTGGTCCAGGAGAAGGGTGCCATTGAGAGTGTACAGCAACACATTGGGTCCTGAGCAAAGGAGAATCTCGCCCGAGATGTCGTTGATACGGGCACATTCGACAGGGCGCACCAATGGCAACTTGCGGATGAACGAGAGCCGGTTGAGATCCCACAGGAAGGCCTGCCCGTCTGCAGACACAGTCAAAAAGGTACTGAACGCCTTGCTCACTGCGATCGTAGTAACGGGTGACTTGTGTCCAAACAGGCTTGATCGCGGCAGGAGTTCCACCGGTTTACCTGGGGCTGTCTGGAGCGCATAGACCGACACGACGCAATCCTCGCCAGCGGTGATCAGGGTCTTGGAATCGGCAAAGCAGGCGCACGAGATCTGGCCAATGTGGAGGTTCTCAAACAGGCCGGCCGGCTTGCGTTTGTTAGCGAGGCGGCCATAGTCAGGGACGTAGTAGCGTATTACCTTCCGGTTATCGCTGAAGAAGAAGCGAATGCTGCTGTCGGCGTATCCCCATTCAAGGAACTTGTCATACGGTGGGAAGTTGAGGCGGAACGGAGAAGCGCACAGTAGGCGGTCCAGTTTGGGGGCATAGATCAAGGAAGCTACACGCTCATGGCTCTCTGCTGCGAGTCAGTTGACTAGATTCGAAACAAGCACTTGAAGGATATGCTTACCAAGGAGGGGGTGAGGAAGACATCCCAGAGAGAAAACTCCAGTATCAAGGCGTCGGATGGGACATCGCACATGCTCCCGAGCTGGGTGAGACTTCATAAATACTTGGTGCGGTGTCTGTCCAAAGTTATGGATCACACCGGCAAGGATAGCCCGCTCCTTCGCATCGGTGATACTGTCCAAATCCGTGGCACCGCGGTATGAGAGATGATGGAATACATTAAGATTCTCGACGGCCGCGTCTCCTCGTTGCTTGTAGCCAAAGACAAGGTCAATCCACTTGTGGAGGTTCTCGCTAACGTAGGGACTCTCCAAGGCCTCTCGGTGCTTGGCGATGAAGATTCTTGGGTCGCCCTTGGCCCAGGGAGGAAGTTCGACATGATCCACCTTGACGCCGTTGCTTTCTCGGTTACCAAAGTTGTAACCGTTGACGTTGGTGAGAAACTCGGGTAAGCAGAAGAACTCTGGAATAAGCTCCCTCACGTCCGCTTTGTTCCTGCACGACGCAGATTTCCAGGCCTCTGGGATTGACTGGAACAATCGATCTGCATGATCGAAACTTCCTCCTTGGAGCAGGATGTAGGACTGGACGAAAGGCGGCAGCCGGATCAGGTACGACGAAACGATCATGGCCGAAGAGTAGTGGGTACCATAATGGAAGGGAATCTCTCCAATCTCTGCCAGTGCATTGTAGCTCTCAACGAAACCACTCACTCGCTGTGGGGTCTGGGCACCCATCGGTTTGGACAGATCCCGGAAAGTCTTGGGATCTTCCAGATCAAGATCCTCGCTGGTGTAGTCTGCCAGGATCCACGGGAAGACTGGGTACTGGGTAAGATCGTTGAAAGTCCTGCCAGCCATGGTGTTGACCATCATGAGGTAATGAAAGTTGGAGATCTCGCCCCTCTGCCATCTCTTAAGGATCGGGTTCCACGGCGATGTGTTGAAAAAGGTGCCAAACTTGGACCCAAAGCCTTGCGGAGACTCGTCAAAGACCTTGAGCGCCTCCAAGCGCCAGGCATCCTCAGGATTGGGGAGCGTATTAGCACCGCTGGTATGAGGAGCCTTGTTGAGCATCTTGATGAACAGATCGTCTCGTACCACTGGGTTGATGGTAGTCATAAGATAGCTGCGACCGTCCGTGAAGAACACCTCAATCGCAACATCCCGAAACAAGAATCGGCGTTTCGAGATACTGATCACATCCTGCCATCGCCAATGTCTCGACTCCTGTTCTTTGTTGCCTGCATTCTGCCGCTTCTCAGACGTTTTGGAGTCCGTGACGATCTGGGAGAACGGGTCACGTTCCTCAGGAGGAGCCTGCCAGACGTTGACAATATCACCGTTGGCGCACTGGAACACGTTGTCCATCATATAGAGAGCGTCCTTGCCGATGATGAGAATGCCCTCACAAGCGTCCAGTCCAATGATGCGAGAAATGTTGTAAGCTGACTGAACCTGATCCCCGCGTTCCAGCCGCCGCATGACCTTGCGGTTCTTGTCTTCGAAGCCTTCATCTCCTTCGTTTGGATCGTTTGGATCATCCACAAGCTCAAAGTCGTCTTCGGGGGCAACGCCCGAGTTGAGTTGCTCCGCCTGGTCAGTGGTAGATTCTGGCTCTTCTGTGAATTGAGGCGGTTCAGTATTGCCGTCCAGGGCGGTGGATAAACCTGGCCGAGTAGGTGTCACAGCAGAGGCCGAGATGGAGGGCGCCGGGCTTGCCGACGTGTTGAGCCGGAGAGACTGCAGCACCTCGCTTGTCTTTCTCTTGGGCTGGTACTCGTCCGTCTTTATTGTGTAATCTGGGAGAACCCTTAGTCGCATTCGATTCCGTCCTTCGGTTCGGTCAAGCTTCCACTTGGGCGGTGCAGCTTCACTAAACACCGCTCCAGGACGTCTTAGATCTCGGTCCATCTTCTTGTACGCCGCACTCAGATAGACCAAATCGTCCTGCTGGTCCTGCATGATGCGATGGTACTTGAAGTACTCCGAATTGTAGATGCTCTTCATCCATGCACTGTTGCCAATGTCATGGCTAATCAGGGTCTTGTCCGTGGTGAGACTCTCGGCATGCCATAACCTGAGCTTCTCCTTACGTTTAATCAAACGAGTTTTGGCCGTCTCCGCTGTGCGGACGTTTTCTGCGCTGACAAAATCTTCCCACGTCTTTGACATTCCACCAAAGAAGAGGACATCGAGCGATGGCCGATGCTTGTCAACCCACTCAACAAAGGTCTCATCGTCCACGCCTGTCAACTTCTGAAAGTCCTTCGACAGTTGCTTTTGGTCTGGTGACATGCATGAGCGGATCAAAGCGACAGATTCCTCAGGCTTCTGTACCAGAATGATGCGCAAGAAGTTGGCTGCAGCGACACGGAGGGGCATTGTGTCGCCAATGAGCTTGGTGTAGAGCTGGTACCAGAAGAGTTTCAGAAAGTCGTCCTCGGAAGAGAAGCAGCCAAGAATTGACATTTGCCAGTAGGCCATCTTGTCCATGAACTGCTTAGCCTCGACCACCGTGGTCTCTGGGCTGTCAAGATCCGATAACCTGAGAAGAATAATCCTGAGCAGACAGCTCCGGACCGTAGTGACTGCTTGGCTGCACAGACGGACACTCTTGAGGGTAGAGATGTCAGGTCGCTGCAGGAACTCCAGCAGCATGCCAATAAAGTCGATCATGGTCTCAGCTCCGTTCATAAACCATCCTTCAAAGATTGCTTCAGACATGTGGATGCAAAACCTCGAGAGATTTGTCAGAATGCGAGGCTCGCATATGGCTTTCTGGTTCAGTTGGATATTGTTCGTTAGCTGGGCGATCACGTTCTTCAGGATGTAAGATTCAAAGTAAGCTTGGTGCTCACGGAAGCCCGGAGGGACCTTGGTGAATAGCCCGAAGCCGGGAAAGTCTTTGCGTGAAAGAAGTTGATCCATGAAGACGTTAACGACCAGATCCAGGAGCCCATCCAGGATATCGCTGCTTGGCTTCTTCCTTGGAATCGACCTCGATGGTAGCACAATGGGGTTCAGGCGAGCTGAACTAGGCCCCACGGGTGATTTGTGCGCTGTAAGAAGGATGAACGACGACGCTCTCCTCAGCGGTGTACCTTTAGGGGGCGTCGACTGAGGCGACGGAACTGGGTCAACGCTTGTCGTTCGCACAATAGGGGTAGCGGTCGAACCACTACCACCGATAGGACGGATAATGACATCAGTCCCTTCAAAAGTGAGAGCGGCGTCGCCAGAATTTAACTCGGTCTCGGGGCTGACAGCATCGGCACTGACAACGACTGGGTAGAGCGCAGAGAACAAAAGTCTGGTCCATTCCGAGTTCAGAGCGAAATCCCTAAACTCTGTCGAGCGCTCATGGAGGTCCAACAAGAAGCGGATCACGGTATGAAGAACGCCAGCATAGCTCGCCACTCGCTCGCTATCTTTGGAAAAGTTCACTGGGAAGATGTCAGATCAGGCCTTCTTTTAGTAAGAGCTTCACATACATCGGGTTTCAAGCGCGGTGGCCAAGTCCATGGAGCTAGCTCGGGGCCGTAGTTCCTTGGCGGATGCATGTTTCTTGAGCATTTGCACCGGGTCGGCATGTGTTGCTGGTGAATCGGGGTCTTCTTGGTATCTCGTGACGTCCTTCAAACCATGCTGCAGCATGGCAGTAATGACAGTCAAGGATTCCGGATAGACAACCTTGCGCTTGCCAAAAGTTTCCAAGAGGCTGAAGAAGTCAAAGTTCCGGTCAAAGTCGATCTCGGCAACGTCGTAGCCAAATAGGATGGTGAAGCAGATCGGCCACAGAGTCGGCATATCCCAGAAACGTTTGAGTCTGTTTGCCATGATAATGAAACCTCCAGACTTGCCAGCGAATTTCGAGGTGTAGTTCGATCCATGAATCACAAGTAGTCGTGCAAGGATTTTGCAGCCATGGACGACAACTTCTGGATCATCCTCTGCTAGCAGATACAGCAACCACTACCAACATCAGCCGAGTGATACGCACGACACCAGGATACTCACCTTGTTAGTGACAGTCCGTGCAAATTTCTTAATATGAGATGAATTGCCCTTCTCGCACAAGATGCGTGAGTACATGCTCAAGACCTTGACACCCAGCTGCTTCTTTGTCAAGAACTTTGGTCCAGAGGGTGACACGGTGATTTCAGTCGGCGTTCGTGTTCTCCGAGGAGCTGGGGTACTAGACCTAGAGAGTGCGGAAAGGGGTCGTGGGGTCCGTGGCAGTGAAGAAGATGGCGAGTGAAAAGCGTAGGTAATAAACAGCGACAGAGATCGCATGACCTCTTGGCTCAAGTTCGAGGTAACAAGCACTTCGAAGGCGCCCATAAAATGGGATATGGTATCGTCCGACACCACCTCCCCTTTCATCGCATCGAGCAGCCTCTTGACGATCCCTATAACCAGTTAGAGCGGGTGAAAACATCCACCAAGCATCGCCACTTACTCATCCTAATCAATCTCCGACTATTAAATTCATGATACTTGCTCTTAACGGCGAATGTAACGAATTGTTTGTAGTAAAGCTCTTGAATGCGTGGTGCAGACTTGCGCCAGATATCTAAGTCGATAAGTAAAATACGGTACGCGAGCGGGTTGATGATGAATGAATCCATAGGTTCCGCATGGTTGTATCCAACGAAGCCAAGAATCAAGCTCAATAGCTGGAATGCTAATCGGTCGCGATCCTCATTAACAATTTGGAGCCGGGAGATGGTTGCATCACCGACACTGCCGGTATATCCCAGCTTCACGCGTAGGAGCATCGCCAAGATGCCATACCCATTGTCCTTTTCAATAGCTTCACTGTTTCTCCAATTCTGGCGAATGCAGTAGAAGAGCATTTCTGCCGCCCGGACCGTCTCCTCGATTGAAGTAGCCCTCTCGAAGAGCTTCAGTGCCAAGGGAGTGAACCCAGCTAGGCGCCACAGATTCTCATCAAGGTACGACGGCACGGCGACAATGGGGCTGCCTCGGAACGATAGCAGGCCTTGGACTCTGAACAAGGAGTCGGGAAGGCTTGGGACGGCGCAGTTGATGGCCAGGGGTGCACCCTCTTGGTTTGATGCTCGAAACAGGTTGCGGGCGCAGTTCCTCGGTAGCGACCGCAGAAGTCCAGTATCATAGAATTGGACATTCTCCGGGAAGGTAGCCGAAGGCAGGATGCTGAGTAGGATCTTGGCTTCAGGGAGCAGTGAACCAGCCTTCTCGCGGACAGCTCTGATGATATCGGACTGTTCGCCCTTTCCAGGATGCGCGATCTCGTTTCGTAGGCCTAGAGTAGCCGACGCCTCGTAAGTTTGGAAGCCTCCTAGGCTATCCTGAAAGTTTCCCTGGTATCGTGGTCCAAGACCATAGTGCACAGCCAGGAAGTCATCGCTCAGGGCATCCTCGAAAAGATGTGCAGAGGCAAGTGACCACCTCGAGAAGACAAGGCCAGGCCCTAGCTGGTTTGAGAGGTCCTTGGGCGTGCCAACAAAGGCTTGAACCGGGTTCGTCTTATTCTGTGTCGAGTTGAAGGAGGCGAAGCTTTCATTTGTTCCGTTGGACAGAGGTGGCGTATGGGGATAGTTGCAGCGGATCTGTTCTGAAAATTCGCCATTAACATAGAGAGACGCCTTGCTCGCAACCATAGTCTTGGGGCGGCGATGAACGATGGCGATATGGTACCATCTCTTCTCTTTGAACGAAACAGACTTGAAGCGCACACTAGGCTTATTGGAGGTGACGGATGTCTGAAGAATGAAGTTGTGGGTATCTCTTTCGAGGTACATCAGTAAGAAGCATGCCTGTGTTGAGTCGAAAACACCAAAGACGGTTGTATGTGCGGTGGGATCAAAGCTGTCTACCCGAATCCAAGCTGTAAAAGTGTATCCTGCACTCGACTGGGGTGGAAACGAGCGGCCAAGGCTGGGTAATTCGAGAGAAGAATGGCCGTGCAGGGAGAGATCAAACTGGAAAAACGGGGGGCCAGAATGTTTGGATGTCATCTGCAGGCAGAACTCGGACGCCTCAGAGCCGGGCGTTGACAGTAAGAATTGTGTATCGGCTGGCTCGTTCACACCCAGGAACATGAGCATCTTGCAGATGGCCAAGACTTTCTCCCGCTCCGGGGGGCTCAACGCCGAATCAGGGCTAAAAGCGACTTTGAGGAACTGAGAGAGGGCACCAGTCGAATGCACGGCAGCCCGGTTATAAATAGAGACTCCAATGATGGAGTGAATTGTCTCGAGAACAAGTAAAGAAGCCAGGTTCGCAGGGCCATCCTTCATCCGCGGAATGGCTGTCCAGAAGCTGACAACTGCTCTGAGGATCTCAGGATGCCGTATTATAGTCTTGGCATTCACAACCTCCCGCACGCCAGGTGCGATATTCTCTGCAGACTTGGCCAACACGAGGTCCCATTGTTCTTCCACACTATCGTCATCGTCGTTCTGGGGCGAGTTCTCGGTGTCGGGTCGTAGCGATTTCGCGATGGATTGGCAAAGGAGATCCAGCGCTTCATCGTCGAGGGAGAAAGCAAGCAGCTTGCCAAATACATGACAACTTATCCAGGCATCAGGCTCGGCTCCACCAAGCCCTATGCTTGCGATAACTTGTTCCAAGGCTTCCCAGCCGCCTCCCTCAACTCTATATCGAAAGAATCGTCGGTTGCCTGAATGTCCACGTAGCGCTGCTGAGAGCACGTTCAGGGAATCTCCTAGCAGCTTGAACAGGGCAAGCATGTCCGCATCGCTTCGTTTATCGGGGTTGTAGTAGCCTGAAAAGGCGCGCAGCAGGTTGAGGATGTGCTCGAAGCCGCCAGCATGGCGGAATTCATCTTGATGCACTGGCGAAGATGTCGCGGCGATGTGTTGGGTAATGTGTCGTAGTTTCTTTAATAGTGGTGGAATCTCTGGGAATCCATTATCTTGGTGAAGGGTCGTATCGAGGGTGAGCGCGTCGAGCAACCCCTTCAAGACCTCGAAGGACTTGGAGTTGGGGGGGTTCGAGGCCGAGGTGGACGACCGGTATCTTCTTGGTATTGAGGCCATTGTAACGATCGCAATCGCAGGTTCATTCCAGAAACCGCCCTCCCCTGAGCCCTTCAAGGGTCCAGGCCGTTATCAGCCGCTGTCGGCATCGAAAGGTGAGATTTCGGAACTCGTAGGGGCTCAGCGCGGGGCGCATGAAGCTTTCGTCAAAAGGACAGCGCACACCACAGCCACGAGCTGGCAAGCAGAGACCCAGGGGATATCGAGGAGAGCAGGTATCGAGTGCTGGAGGATAAGCACCAAAGCTGGCAATTAGCGAGCGTGTCTCGAAACAGCCGGTACAACTGGAGCCTGCACTACCTGTGCTCGACAGTCGTAACGGAGGTCAGCCTTGGAGGTGTGGCTTGTGTTGTGGCGAAGCAGGCCCCTCCTCCTGAGGCTTGCTGGCCTAGACGGAAGGGATCGTCTGAGCTGACGAAGCTCGACTCAGCGAGCTTGAGTGACATGTGCACCTGATTGAGGATCCGTCCTCCGGGTCGGAGGGGTAAATTGGAGGGATGGGCGCTGGGGATTGGGGAAAGCATGATTTTGATGGATGCAATTTCTATTTTCGATGGTCCTCGAATATGCTTTCGAGTAAACAATGTTTTGTCTTAAAAGGCGGCGCGTCTCAATGACGTCGTGAACCGAGGTATTCCTCCAGGGTAGACAACACAGAATCCGTCCAGACAACAGACAAGAGCTCGTGCAATGGGATGCTGGAATAAGAGTACAGATAAACGGCTACATAGACGAAACTTCTCATAGAAGGGCTATGAGGTCGTGAAACTTGGGGGATGTCTTAAAGTATCCTCGTCTAGGCCCTTTGGAAGCTTGTTGATGGGTGCGACCTCGGGCCACGCTCAGGGTCACGTAGCCCACCACGGAGCTTGGTGCGGGATCGCCAGTTCAACAGGGACAAGCAGATGGCCCGAGATCTGCACTGTACAGTGTCAATGGGCAATGCGTGAATTCCATGCAATGATAGGGGCAGTCGTCCCAGGCGGACAATCAGTTGAGTTCAACCTCGGGACTTTAGCCTCGATGCCTGGAATGAGCTACAAGCAGCGGTTAATGGCGTTATCTGACGAGATAACCCATGGCCTCTGAGTTGCTCGGAAGTGGAGAGCTAGAGAGAGCTACTCTGGAGTACACGCACTAACGAAGCTGTCGATGTGCTTTGCATGCCTCAGCTGCGGGTGCACTGGCCAACCTGTTCACTTGACTTGGCCTTGCTTATGTTACCTCTGCAGCAAAACACAGAGAATGCTGACGCGCTTAATCATGACGTCTTTGTTCCCTCTTGTTGTCTTTCCAAGGAATCGTATTTTCGAGGCAAACGAGCGCTCAACCCCGGACGGCGACGGGGATGGACGAGACCAGCCCAGGGTCTGAGGCGCTGTTTGGTTTGAATCGAGCGGCGCTTGAGACACGGGCGTGCAACATCATGAGGCACGTGCCAGGGACGTCGTCTGACTCGATGGATCAGGCGGATTAGGCCGGTGGGGGCCAATCGGAGCCACTGTCCTCCCCGCATTCTCACTGTGAGGAACACTTGGTTCTGGCGGGATGCGCTGCAAAATGGAAGGTACCTTACCTTGTTGAGGCTTACCATTCTTGGGTGGGGCGTGGTCTAGCGCGAGCGGGATACTTTGACGACGCAGGATAGTGTACAGTGCCTCTGGCTGTCGTACCCATGATGCACTGTCTTGGCTGTTGTTGGCGTGGTCCCTTTGTGCCGAGGGCGCTCCATGGGTGCGTCCCAGGCTGACAAAGACCACTGAATGTCCGTGAACAGCCGTGGAGATGAGACAACCACTCTCTTCTGGCTGGAGCAGTGACTCTTTCTAGACCTAGAGCAAGCTCGATACCATGCGAGTCATCGTCTCCATCTTTGCTTTGGCCGTGATAGATGGACCTGACTCTCATCATGCCCATTTGGTGGGATGGCAAGGCGACTGAATCGCGACTCGGCTCATCCATCTTGCACTCCGTGCCAGCTCTGCCAACCTGCACGGACTGTCATGGATGCTCACAAGTACCTTGGCTCCAACAGATGCCGTTATCGCATTGCCTAGGAGACGAGGGCGAAACCGCATTGGCCAGCTTAAGCACCGCTAAACCGCATCAGGTTCTCAGCCACCGCTGTTATCGACCACCCTAGCGACTGATGCGTCACACCTCGCTCGCCCCAGGCCCGCTGAGGCAACACCGGAGCTGTCGCACGCTGCTCGTGCTTATCTACCCCAGCTGCTGCTCGCCATCGCTTCTTCTTCCTTCATCATCCTCATCCGAATTCCATCCTCTCCTCCCCATCCTTTTCAGCATCGTCTCGTCTGATTTCATCATCTCAGAGGGTCGACGACATCAGCTTGTTCTTTCCTTTCATCTCTTTGCGTCGCAGGTAGACCATCCCCAGCCTCAGCCGTTCCGTGCTTTGCGGTTTCGCCATCATGAGAACCGTCCTCACTCTCTCCGTGGCGGCTGTCGCCAGCGCCGCCTCCTTCAGCGTCGGCACCATCCACGAGAAGGCCGCTCCCATCCTCAGCACCATCGAGGCCGAGACCATCCCCGACTCGTACATCATCAAGTTCAAGGACCACGTTGATGACGCTTCTGCCACTGAGCACCACAGCTGGATCCAGAACATCCACAGCAATGGCGAGCAGGCGCGCCTTGAGCTACGAAAGCGCTCTGCTCCCTTCTTTGAGAAGACCTTTTCCGGTCTGAAGCACACCTTCAACATTGGTGAGGCCTTCAAGGGCTACGCCGGCCACTTTGACGAGTCTGTCATCGAGCAGGTCCGGAATCACCCCGATGTAAGTTTACACCCTGTATATACCTCATGCAGCCCCGAAGCTAACCGCCCACCAGATCGAGTTCATCGAGCGAGATACTCTTGTCCACACCATGATTCCCGTCCAGAACAAGGACATGGTTACTGAGGACAAGTGTGACGGCGAGACCGAGAGGCAGGCTCCTTGGGGTCTTGCCCGTATCTCTCACCGTGATACTCTCAACTTTGGTACCTTCAACAAGTACCTTTACTCCACTGACGGTGGTGAGGGTGTTGATGCCTACATCGTTGACACTGGTACCAACGTCGACCACGTCGACTTTGAGGGTCGTGCCCACTGGGGTAAGACTATCCCTGCTGGTGATGAGGACGAGGATGGCAACGGCCACGGCACTCACTGCTCTGGTACCGTCGCTGGTAAGAAGTACGGTGTCGCCAAGAAGGCCAATGTCTATGCCGTCAAGGTCCTCCGATCCAACGGCTCCGGCTCCATGTCCGATGTCGTCAAGGGTGTTGAGTTTGCTGCTACCAGCCATCTTGAGCAGAAGCAGGCTGCCAAGGACGGTAAGCGCAAGGGCTTCAAGGGTTCTGTCGCCAACATGTCTCTTGGTGGTGGCAAGACCCAGGCTCTAGATGCCGCTGTCAACGCCGCTGTCCGCACTGGTATCCACTTTGCCGTCGCTGCCGGTAACGACAACGCCGATGCCTGCAACTACTCTCCCGCTGCCGCTACTGAGCCCGTTACCGTCGGTGCCTCCGCTCTCGATGACAGCCGTGCCTACTTCTCCAACTACGGCAAGTGCACTGACATCTTCGCCCCCGGCTTGAACATTCAGTCCACCTGGATTGGCTCCAAGTACGCCGTGAACACCATCTCCGGTACCTCCATGGCCTCTCCTCACATTGCTGGTCTCCTGGCCTACTACCTCTCTCTTCAGCCCGCTGAGGACTCTGAGTACGCCATGGCGTCCATCACCCCCAAGAAGCTCAAGGAGAACCTCGTCTCCATTGCCACTGAGAACGCTTTGTCCGACATTCCCTCCGACACCCCCAACCTGCTTGCCTGGAACGGCGGTGGTTGCAGCGACTTCAAGAAGATCGTCGAGGCTGGTGGCTACAAGGTCAACCAGGCTACTCCCTCTTATCCCGTCAAGGAGCTGAAGGATGCCGTTGAGGAGGAGATTGAAGTTGTCTCTGGCAAGCTCACCAAGGGCGCCAAGAAGCTCGGCAACAAGGCCGAGAAGTTCTCCAAGAAGATCCACGACCTCGTCGAGGAGGAGGTTGAGCAGTTCCTTAAGGACATTAACATGTAAGATCTACAGTCTGCATTGTCATTTGGTGCATTGGGTACGCATTTTAGTTGGGAATACGGATGGGCTTTCGGTCGCTGGGTCTTTTGTTTTGGGTAACACTGATGTCTAACTTGGGCGCTTGCGCTCTCTGAGAATTTCTTGTCGCTTCGTGCGCTTGATTACATGGGTTTGGCCCATGAGGGCAGGTTGCGTTATACGCCTTGCTCTATTGACAAGAATACATTTCCTTATTGTATCAGATTTGGCTGCCCTCTGGTGATGCTCTGTGCCGTGTGTGCTTCACGTGGTCTTTTTTTCTTTTTCCTTGATGTCTTGCTGGCTCAGTGATGCCACCTTTTGGATTGTTGACTATAAGCGGTTCCTTCCCCTTGTGAACCATGATGCCAACTCTCGTTCCTTCCTGACCCTGGCCTCAACCTTTGGACTTGCCATCGCGTCAATCGCATCACTAACTGTGTCTTACTTTAAACACATCATTCTGGCATAACCATCAACTGAACCTTATTGCATTTTTCACGCTGCTCTCGGCCAGACGTCTTGTCTTTTGACCATCTTGGGAATCTGTCAAAGATACTCTCCTGGCAGATACATCCTTCCACAACGATATACAGCCTCATTACTCGATCTCTTTCTTCTTCAATCACTTTGCAAATGAGACATGCTCCGACGTAACAGTTCTCGAAAGAAAGGTCGCCGCCCACTGAGTCGAAGCAAATCGACCAGTTCCGTTGTGCGAAGCCCTGTTCACGCCTTCGAATTCATCGACCCCGTCGCTGCCGAGCGAGACGCCAACATTGCCGCCTTGTTGTCCTACCATCGAGCTCAGGGCAGACCCAGTAGCGAGATGGCGCACATACCGCGGGACCCTGCGAGCTTCTTTCCCGACAAGAGTGATGGCACTGCCAGCGTTGTCAGGCAATCTCTGGAACGAAGTGACAGTGCCATGAGCCGCCAGCGCACTTCAGTAAATGTTGCTCGGCAGCAAAGCGTTCGCTTTGCTGGACCATCGGCCCGCCCGCGGAGAACCTTGGCGTCGAGGGCAAACGAAGGTCGAGATTCACCCACAAAAGCGAGTTCGCGAACTTATGTTGTTGGGAACGCAAGCACCAGACCCTCCTCGACATTGTCTTTTCATGGAGAAGCCCCTAACAACTACTCCCTTACACGACGTTATCTCGAATCTCTGCAACCACCCGACGTGTGCTACAACCCCGAAGACGATGCCATTTCCATGCCAGCCTCCTTCCGAAGACTTCGAAAGTCCAGATCGATGCTTACCTCGTCCCGACCAACAACCAGAGACTTTTCCAACACCCCCATGCCTGCGAAGGGCCGTCTGCCACCCACCGACTCGCTCTTCAAGCCTGCAAACAATGAAAACGAACCCTTGAGAAATCAGTTGCCTTATAATGCTGAACTCAGAGCCTCAACGTCGATGAGTTTCCTCAAAAACCGTCGCGGATTGACAGGCTCGAGACCAAGCAGTCGTGTCGAAAACCAGCTTGCGGTGCAACTTGCCAGGGAAAAGTTTCGTGAGCAGATGGCAGAGCAGGAGAAATTGAAATCTCAGCCCTCAATGTTGTTCCGCGCGAGGAACAGGCGAAGCGAAGGATCCGCAGGGCTTCGCAAGTCCCTTCGAAACAGCAGCAACAACAGCACCGTGCTGTCCTCAACATTTTCTCCCGCCGCCATTTCTATCCCGAAGCAGCCTGGGCTTCGTAGAACAGCCCGAAAGGTTTCCCATACCCTTAGGTCGAAGTTGAAAGGTCTATTCACCAGAGGGAAGAGTAGCGTCGGGCCCGACAAACAGGGAGAAGATCAAGATGCTGATGGGCACGACTCAGATGGCGAAAGTTGCCTACATGTCAGCAATGATGAAGAAACCGAGGAAGCCTCCGTGTCCCGTGTCGCTTCCCATGTCCCTTCGCTACACGATGTGCCCTCGAACCAGCAGCTTAGATCTCGAAAGGGCAGTGTTGAGAGTCTCGAGAGTGGCGAGCATCATATTGCTGACGACAAGTCCCGTGTCACTAGTTGGACAAACTCGATCACAAACACGGTCTCCAGTGTGGGCGTACTTGGAGAATGGGAGCGGCAGCGTCTATCTGTTATCAAAGAGAATGGCACGCATATCTCTTCCTCATCTCTGCGCCCAACTGAGTATGATGCTGGAGGGCAAGAGATATCATCCGGACCGGAAATCGACAGCGAGCGCGTGTACTCGGCCCTCATGAAGAAACTTGGTGAAAAGAGCCCGGAAGACAAGTGTGTGGAGGCCAAGCTCCACACAGATAACCTCCCTCTGGAGAGCATCCCAGATCGGAGGAGCTCGACTCGTCAAACTGGACGACAGTGGGCCACCTCTACTATCCGTTGCGTTCGGGCGGACGATGATGTTTTTGTGAACCATAAAGATAACTCCCTCACATCAGGTTCGTCTTCTGAGTCGCTTGCTGATGATCCAAAACCTTTCTGCCTATTCGAGGCAATGCCGACCGATGAGCATGCCATTGGCTTGGCCACGAGCGGCGACAGACCATCCCAATCGGGCAACGGGCACACCGGCGTACTCGGCGGGCTTGAACCACCTCGAACAATGACACATAGAAGCTCTGCCTTCTTTGCGAGCCCGACCTGCCACTCATTTCGTTCTCAAAGTCCTTATCGTCGGGCATTGCGGGAGAGCATGAAGAGTTCTCCAGAACACGACCTAAAGGGCCTGCCTGGGACGAAGTATTTGCATTCTCTATCCGCTCTGAGTCTCCCTACCCGTCGGAACAGCAGCGCAGGTTCAGAGCGAGATATACGGGCGACAGATGCGGAAAGTGTATACTCTTGCGCCACAGAGGATGCCAAGCCGATCATGACGGTGCTGGATTCGGCCATGTCACGTCAGGTCGAGCCGTCAGCATCAGGCTCCCTCAATGACGGCGTCGGAGCCAGTGAACTTCCATTTGGCCGCCCAATCCAGCAGCATCAACGTGATACGTCTACTACAAGCTCGGTAGAGTGGAAGACGTGGCTCAGCTCGAAGGTCTCGAAGCTTGAAGGACCCCTGACACCTACCAAGACCGATAATGGTATACGCAGCACCGACATCCTCCCATCGTTGGGCCATGTTAGGGAGGGAGCCGAAATGGGAACTTCACCAGAGGCCCTGAAACGGAGCAGCGATGGCGCGGGGAATCGAGGGCCTTTAAGCTATGTGAAAGGAAATACCCAGCTTATACACGACGGACATTCATTGGCCTATTCGCCTCGTAAAATCACTGCCGGCCATGACGAGAACGAATCGCCGAATGTTGCTCACAGCTATCTGAAAGAACGACCTCCGTCTATTCCACCAAGGAGTACTCTGCGGGCGGTACCATCTCTTCCAACTGTTAGTTCCAGTAGCACGGGTGTGCCAAGCGAAGTACATCGGATGCGGTCCTTCAATACTATCGGGCGGCTCAACTCTACCCCTGAGGAAGCGATTGTCAAGCGTCGCTCTCGGACACGCGTCACGGGCTGGCAGGGTTCACCCGCCAAGCCAAGCCCCGGTGTGGGTGTCACGACGGAGAAGCCATCGTTGAGACCAACCGCTGGCTCGCCTACTCAGAGATCGGGGTATGAATCGAGTTATTCTACGCCCAAGATGCAATTAGGTCTGGAGAAAAAAGGCAAATCGGGAACAGGGGTAAAGGGTACTGAATTAGATGCCCAGGTAATGGGAAGCAAAACTATGGTGGATATGTTCCTTAATAGCCGACGCAAGCGAGTGGATGGTGGCAGCAGTGGACTTGGTAGCTCGCCAGGGGCGTTTCTCTGACTTGGTGGAGTGTTTGGAGATGGTGGCGTATATGTATGAGTGACGGTAATGGCTGTTGACTGACTGAGCGGGGGTATCTACTAGATGCAAGGCAACGTATTGTTAGTCTTGTATATAGCTTAGAGAGGGTGGAAAGGCGTTGGCCACATGGGTATTTCACGTAATGAGACATGAATTAGACATAGAGAGACGGTATATATGTTCTGACACGGTGTTCAGTCGTTGTGATGTACCTGGGTAAGGATGGTGATGAGTTTAATGAGCAACATGCTAGCTGGATTGGTGACGATGTGCAAAAAGCCTTGGATTGGTATCGACTTGGAATTGGTATTAGCTTAACTATTGTTCTTGGTCTACTGGACATACATGAACCTCCCAATACTTGGCGAGGTTCTTGGGGAAGCTCTTTTTCCTCTCCTTGCTCACCCACTTCCCATACTCCTCATGTGTCACCTCTTCCTGCAGAATCCCGTCCCTTTCGCTCGTCTTCAAAAAGTCAAGAAAGTCCATCGTCACCTTGACATACTCCCCCAGCGCCTTGCGCACATCTGCTGTCGCTCCTGTCGCGAAATTGAGGAGAAGTGGCTGCAGCAGGGGTGCGTCCGTGACACTGGGGTGCGCCGTTCCTATGCTGGTGAGGAACCACGCTGAGCCGACCTTGTCGCGCACGCCGCGGACAAGATCGAGGACGGTGTCGAAGTGCGGGCGGCCGAAGAAGATGCTGTGCGAGCTGGACCATGAGTTGGAGTGCACGACCAGCAGCGGGACGGGAACGTCGATATTTAGCTGGCCGCTGGACTTGCCGGGGTCGAGGGCGACACCGCCGATGGCAGGGTTAGAGGCCGTGGTGTTTGCGGTCTTGAGGGTTTGGAGAGCACCTGTTGCGCCGTAGGAGTGGCCGTTGATGGTGAGGTAGTCAAAGTCCAGGCGGTTTGCCCAGGCGGCGAGGGCGTGTCCTTGGTTGCGGGAGCTAGAGGTAAAGACTTCCCAGCCGTCACCGTCGTTGATGTCTTGCAGAACGCGGATTGTTTCGAGGATCTCTTCAGAGCGGAATGCAAGCTGCTCTTGCTTGAGAATGGTGTCGTTCATGGGAGGCTCGGATTGTAGGTCGCGCTCCTTGTAGAGCACGACCTGTCTGTCCTTCTTGCCCTTGACCTTGACCAAGGTGCCGGGACAGCTGCCATCGCGGTGCTCGAGGGCGGCGACGATGTGGCCGCGGCTGGCGAGTTCGCCGAGGTAGTGGGTGTAGTCTGTCCGCGAGCTGACGCTGCCGTGGGAAAAGATCATGACGGGGAACTTTTCGCCGTCGGCTTCGGCACCCTCGGCGTTGGATCCGAGGAGGGGCACGTCCACCTTGGCGGGGATCTTGATGCCGCCGACGAGAAGCCAGAGGGCAAAGGTGAAGATGGGCCGGATGATGAAGTTGTTTACGCCCGCGGCGTGGGCATAGCCCTCTGCTGTGAGGCTTATCGGCCTCGGGACCCAGGGGTGGGGGGATTTGCTTGATCGCGCGCCCTTGACTGCTGGGTAGTACACGGTGAAGAGCACGGTCTCGAGCTCGAACGCTGGCCCTCTCGTACTCTTCACTATGGTCTCTGAGATGCGTTTGGGCTGTTCAAGGGGGACTTCCAGGTCTATGGCGCCGACGTGATGGGGACCCGAGTAAGCCGGTAGGGCCGATGAGAAGAAGGGCTGCCATGTGACGAAGCAGTAGAGCACGTAGACGCCGACGACGGAGCAGACGACGTAGCGCCAGGTGAGCCTCGGGCGCAAGAGCTCCCTCAGCCGCTCGGTGAAGCGTAGGAAGACGGGCGAAGAGGACCAGCGGGACCACCACCGAGACGGCCGGGGGTCAAGCCATCTGGGTTTCGGCACCGGAGCGGCGGCAGCTGCGCCGGCCTGGGCCATGGTGAGTGGCAGGTCCGGGGTGGTGTCTTGGTCGTCGTCTTCTTCTTCTTCGCTGAGGGAGTTTAGCTCTAGGTCGACCTGGTCGTGAGGATGTGGCATGTTCTTTTCTTTTTTTTTATGGGCGAGGGAAGAGGAGGATTTTATAGGGTGAGGTTAGCGATAAAAAGTGATGATGTCGTCGGTTTGAGCAGGTGATGTGGGCGCGATCGGCTGGGTTTGAAGGGTGGATGGGTTTCCTAAAGCGGCAGTGCTGTGCCTCGATGACGCAACGTCGGGGTCCAGGGATTACCAACCATTGCTGCACGCGCATGGGTGTGAATCAGAGGCGTGACTTTGTGATAGGTTTGAGCAAGGTCTTCTAGCGATAAATAGGAAAGGTGAAGAAATAAATGTGATCTGCTAGGAGGGGGCATTTTTCTCGCGAATCGCCCGCGATATATGGCCGCGTAATACCGCCTCGAGAAAAGCCGCCATGGCCTCCTCGTGAGCCACTCGAGCCTATCGTTGTGGGTGTACCAGATGATCTGCATGCATTTTGATAGGCATGAGCTAAGCCGCTATCTTGATCTCATAGGAAAATGTTGAAGGAAGGGGCTCAGATGCAAATCTGACGTGTCTTATGAAGCCCAGAATGTCCTAAAGTGCATGGCAGAACTGCTTTCAAGTCGAGCAGGACATCAGGTGCATTCGTTCAATGATGCCAGCCAGGCCTCAAAGCAGTAGGGGCCGAGGCTCTGAGATTCCCAAGCACTGGTATGTAGGTCTTACCTCTCTGCTCCTCCTTGGCCGAGGCTTGGAGGGGTAAAGCCGGCGCTTGGTCAGTTGATAATCAGGACTTGACAGTAATGTCTCTGAGGGCGGTTTTTCAGGAGAGCTATGTTCAAATACAAAAACAGTATAAAATGTGTAGCTAGAATGGGATACATATACGCGCTATTGGTGGTCCGAGTGAATCTGTATCGAAGACAGGCCCACAGCCAGCCGAGAAGTCAACCATTTCCGGCCTTGCGAATAGCCTCAGACCCGCGGGACCCTCACATGCTTGACTGACACCACCCGTATTAGCACGCAATTGAGTGAATTAAACCTGAACGAAAACACTTCATAGAGAGTCCCCCACCCTCAAAAACCGAGATGCCGATGGAACGGTTAATCCACCCCCCACTGTCGAGAGGGCATTCCAAGGTGGATCCCCCACTTATGCTTGGAAGGGAACAACATAAATAACCGTTTAGACTGTTCAATATGGTTCGAATCAAGAGCATTTGTTACTTAGGGTCTAAGGAATATTCTAGACTGAGGCCTTATACCTGCCAAAATTCCACTACGTCTGTCCCATCTTCCGACAACCAGCCAGCTACTACCAGTATGTGGTCTACTTCATATGCCCTCAACTCTAGAAACTGACATCTCTCTCTCATCAGTGTCATCCGAGTCCGATGCTGTAATTGCCACGTTGCAGGCCTACGGTGCGGCCTTGAAGAGCCGCAACGTGGAGGACGCCGTTGCGCTCTACACCGCAGATGGAGTCATCATGCCGCCGCACTTTTCCGCCTACGTAGGCACAGAGGCCCTCCGCGAGACGTATACGCGCATCTTCTCGACCAGCCAGCTCGATGCCGCGTTCACCTTTGAGGAGGTGGTCATCATGTCCCCCGAGTGGGCGTTTGCCAGGACCACGGCCGAGGGGACAAAAACCATGCTGGCTACCCAGGCCTCGGAGCCGCTCTCGAACCAGGAGCTGTTTGTGCTCAAGAAGGAGGATGGGAGGTGGAAGATTTCGAGATATGCCTTTTCGACCATGAAGCCGCTTGTGGTAGATGGCGTGCGGCGCAGCTGAGGTAGATATTATAATAAGACTAGGTCTGCGCGTTGATGATTTATAAGACGTAAAATAAAAGAATGACAGAGTGATTAGAACTTGGAGGTCAATGTGTCAAAAACAAATGCTGGGTGTCTGGGTTGCGATTGGTGAGAACTGATGGTGGAAATGATCTTCATCGTGGGCAAAGTCAAAAAAAGTCCTGCCAAGAGCGTCGAGACCTTGATATTGCGTTGAAGATAAAGACGTTATAGCCGTTAATTCCCGCCAAGCTAGAGACCGGCTTGGCAAGTGAGTGAAGGAGCAGGCAAAGGATCCACGGTTTGGTCGACAAGAGTAAACAAGCCTTGGCTACGGCTCTCACGGTATCCGGGCTCCTTACGTGGACGGCTTGCTATTCCAATTGATTACGTAGTGTACCTGATTCAATTGCCACTGTCGTCGACATAAGTCTAAACAGAGCGAAGCTGTCACCCATTTTGGGCCGATGATCTTCAAGCAAGATGACCAAGAGGGCCAAGAGATCTCCGAGATCGACAATGGCTTCATCTCGGGCCGTATCTGCTAATCTGTAGCTAAGAAGCCATGACCTGAGATAAGGTGTTGATCGGCATTGTTTCGCGAGTCGTGTACGGGGGAAAAATTCCTGATGTATGGAGTTTTCCCACAACCTTAACCACGCCCGCGGTATCACCTCAGTGCGACCCTGTGGAGGCCTGAGTCGTGAATGGGGTCAGCTGGTCCTCTCAGGAGCTGAAACGATGGCGCCATGTAGCTACGCCAAACGGCCTAGGATGGTATGACGCACCCAACTCACCGGATGGCTTTTTCTTCTTTCGGGACGGTCGTTCTGCCGTTTCGTGCGAGTCTAATGCCCAGTGGCATTAGGGGCTTTGTAAGAGGGCTCAGTGTTGAGGACGGGTTCATCCCTGGAGGCGTTTGAGCCCCGGATGTAGATCCTGCTGCAGCCACTTTTGTTTGCGGCACGGGACAACAGAGCCGCATCTTGATTGATAATACGGATGTGCAGAGTCTCGATTCTGTCTGTTTTGTTTTTTGAATACATGCAGATCTAGACCCGGGCCAGACGGCACACCCTCTCTATTGTTTTACTCAATCGTACGACAATATGACAAGATGCCGATATCAGATTCGCTTTGCTCTTGCATCCCTCTAGCCTCCTGCTTAGACCAGTTTGGGTAAACATTTGAGATTGGGCCAGCCAGGGGGGTTTCATGACAGATGCCATTGGCGCATGAACCGTCAGGTTTATGTTGCCGCTGGGGGACATTTGACCCAAAGTAGAGATCGGGGAGGTGGCGAACGCCAGTGGCTTCGGGGGTCGTAGATAGAACGGCAAAAGCCCGCCCGCAGGCTAAAATGAAACTCGGGGGGGGATCGAGACTCTGCTTTTGGCTTGGGGTTGACCAAATTGCAGCGAGTCTGTTGGTAGACTCTGCTGGAAAGCCAAAAGCCACACGTGTTTCCGTACGTTTTCGGACCTGGGGTTTTGTGGTGGAGATGAGGTCAGAGGATGCAGAGGTTTGAATGCAACTTTGAATCCATCGTGGACCCTGGAGCTAGTATCACTGCCAGTGTAGATCACAAGCGGCTCTGGTGCTGGATGATAGATCGCCGGCCTCATCGGGACCAACCTAACGGATCGCGTTCCTGCTTCAGCTCGATCTCGGATCTTAGTGCTGATTTTTTTTTAACCCGGGCTTCAAATCCAACTACTACTGCAGGTCGCTCAAAACCATCAAGATGCTGAAAGCCACTGGCCTGATTGTTTCATGGGTGGCTCAAAGTAGGCTGGGCGTCATACTCTACTTGGCCAAGTCAACGGCGGAAGCCATTGGCGCTAGCCACCGGGGAACGGGACTGCCCTGTCATCCGGAGCCGAGTCAAAGCGATTATCTCTCTACTCTTTTAGCGCAATCTTGGAAGTTCCTGCTAGTTTGTGAGACTAGCAGCGATCTCGTCTTCTCAGGAGGTGGACAGAGTTCGTCAATCAAACGCGGGGAAAGACTCCCCGTGCGCTCGGACTTTGGGGGCTTGTGGTTTAATCGGGAGAGCGGGCCAAAGGGGTCTCGGGGCCGGGCCGGGTACAGGCAAAAAAGCTTAATACAAAAAGACAAGATCTCGTTTTTTTTTTCTTGTTGAAGACTTTTGTTGAAGATCGCCGAGGGTTTTTGTGTGTTTTTTATTATTCTTTTGCGAAAATATCGTTTCTTAACTTGGGGTCGATGGAAGTAGGGCAGCACAAGTCACCATGATGGCGATCGATTCGAGAGCTACCACTGTTGAGCCCGAGGGTCTTGGCCTTGTTCTTCTTGCAATCACGCTCTTTTTCGCTGCTCCCACTGCTGTGGTCGTGATACTGAGGTCGTACATTCGAGCCAAGCATGGCGTTTTCGGGACCGATGATGGCCTGATGCTGGCCGGCTGGGTGAGTAGACCAAGTATGTGTCTCTTGGTTGGACAGTGTAAACTGACAGAGACACGCTCAGATTCTGTTTAT
Organism: Fusarium setosum; assembly: GCA_013623625.1. NCBI lineage: Eukaryota > Fungi > Ascomycota > Sordariomycetes > Hypocreales > Nectriaceae > Fusarium > Fusarium setosum. The sequence continues at coordinate 55,934 of JABFFE010000456.1, read as the reverse complement.
ATGCGTTGTTGGTTTTGTATCGCGCGGCACCTATGCCGGCATTGGCACTACAGACGATCGACTCAACAGCACCTTGCAGAGCGAGGGTCGAATGGTGAGGGTTCCCATCACTTCAAATGCCACTCTTATACTTGACATTGACTCCTTCTCAACAGTACGTTTGGTTGTTTCAGATGAGCTACTGCACCTCATTGATCTTTGTCAAGAGCTCCATTTGCGTCACGCTCCTTCGCATCGCGGTCCAAAAGCACCACCGCATCATCGTCTGGATGACCCTCGCAGCCTCCTGCATCTCCACTCTCATCGTCATCATCGGCCTCATGGCAATGTGCCGCCCAATCTCCGCCAACTGGAATAGGTCGGCGGGCGTGTGCTCGCCGCCCAGCGTCATCACCAGCCTCAGCTACCTCGTGTCTGCCGCTGCCGTGGCTACCGACTGGGTCTGCGCCATCCTGCCGGGTTTTGTGCTGTACAAGGCGCAGATGAAGAGGGCGACCAAGATTTCCATTACGATTATTCTGGGCCTTGGTGTTTTGTAAGGACTTTTCTTCTGTTGAATTGAGACCTCACTGATATTGGCTTTGAAATAGGGCTTCTGTTGCTACCATAGCGAGGCTACCTTATATTGCCTTTTACGCTCATCCAAAGAACTACCTGCGTACGTTGTTGATCCGTGTTTGAGGATGTACCTCGGCTGCTCTGACTGACTTTTGCTCTCCAGACAACGTCGGCAACATTGTTCTCTGGTCCGTCTTCGAGTCGGGGACCGCCATCATCGCCGGCTCACTCCCCTCGCTGAGAAGACTGGTCAAGAACTGGATCAACTTTGACTCTGCCAACACCGAGTCCCCGAACCAGATCACCGCGTACACGGGGACCGGGAGGCAGACGATGACAACCAAGACGGGCACGACTAGCGGGTCGCGGCGCACGCACAAGGGCATCGTCTCCAACGCCGCAGAGGACAGGGACTGGGAGCCTCTGGATGACGCCTCGTCCAGCCATAAGATCTACGTCAAGGTGGACATGGAGATGCAGTCTCTGGAGAGGCCGCCTACGTCTTCGCGGTCGGATAGGTCTACTGAGGAGCTTGGGCTGCCGGCATAGGATAGTTTGATGTAAGATAGGAGTGAATTTAATTATATACTTGGAATATTAATTTATAATATGGTCTTGACCTGTATCACTAGCTAGCTAGTTAGATAGTTGAAAAATGAAAAACGAAGATCCCAATACTATGGTCTTGATGCCTCTCCTGGGGCGTCAAAGCGGGTTGTTTGGTAGAGATTGAGCCGATGGGCTTCGTGACCGGGCATTTCCTTGTGCTGGAGCTGAAGAGTCATGGGCTGAAAGTGAAGTGCCTCAGGAGTTAAGCTGTAGACTGCAGCCTAATCTTCGTCATAGTACAATTGAGATTATCCGCCTAGTAAATGGCACCTTGATACGGATCACGTTCTAGGGTCATCATTGATCCGATGGTCAAGTGTGCTTGCGCAGGGGTAAGGCGATGAGCCAGCTCAATGACGCCATCCATCCCTCGATTGAGCGTGAAAAACTTCACGCAGGGCGATCTACCCGATGGGATGTTTTATTTTGTGCCACTGGATTGGAGAAATAATCTCCTCACCGCATTGATCGTCGTTGGGCTATTCCCATGAGAGCTCCGCGAGACGAGCGCTGTTGCAGATCAAGGCACATGGTCAACGTCATCGTAGACCCGGCCGGGATGTAAGCAATTACTTCGTCACCGAGCCGTGATGGAGTATCAAAATTGCTTTTTGATGGACGTCATGCTCAAGTTATACGTGAGGTTTAGTCTGTTGCTCGAGAATTAGTCAGGGCGTCAGAGTCATGGACGTCATATAGACGTACTACAACACATCTGTATTACTCCAACTGTTCTGGGGACCGTAGATAGGTATTTAAACGCCTATAGATCCGAACAGGTCTGCAATGTCAAGATCAAGTTGGTAATTGTGCACATATCAAGAATAGCAAATACTATCAAAATGACCGACAACCCCAACCCCGGTAACTTTGCCAACCGGTACAGCTGAGTATTCCATGGACGTGATGGACCACTGCTGACATGCAACAGACCCAAGGAGGAGGTTCAAGAGATCGCTTCCAAGGGTGGTCAGGCGAGCCACAAGGGCGGCTTTGCCAGTATGGACCCCGACAAGCAGGTTCGTCTACTTCACATCAAAGGTGGCAATGGGAGTCCTGGACTGACAGTGTCACGTAGCGAGAGATTGCTTCGGAGGGCGGCAAGGCCTCTTCAGGTTCTTTTGAGCCCGGAAGTGAGAAGGCCAAGGAGGCTGGCCGCAAGGGCGGTCTGAAGTCATAAATGTATCTTTATGGAACAGTTCTTGGTCGGTGTTGAAGTGCTCGTGACTGACCAGCGATAGCGATATGAATTGATTCTATCGGCCGGAATTTTTACACATTGATTCTAGCATTTGCATGTGAGTCCGATGTTCGAAGACGTTGGCTGGTGACCTGGCCAAGGCCCGGCACAACGGTTCATAGATATGCCAATGGTCGAGGTCGTAATTCCAGGATAGTTAAAAAATTTGGCCTGAGTAGGCTGTAGGCTACAGAATCACCGTAGATGCTGTGTTTCTTACTGTGATGTGCGGGGATCTTGAGATATACGTTTTTTCTACCCGGCAATGTCACATTATTGTGCAATACTGGCGTCAGCCTCGACATCCCATCTCAGCCGCATTCAATCAACAACTCGAATTTTGACAATGACCGTGTCAGTACGTAGATGGCGCTGGCGGACTATCAGCTCCGGCGTGAAGATGATACTTACCGTCACCTCACGCGCGTGCAGCAAAGGCGGCATCTGGGATACTGTGTTGCATCCAGATCAAGGTGCATGACGCGGGAAATGTTTATGTATAATACTACTGACCACCAACCGGTTGTTCCTTTCATATTAAAACTTCGGTAAGAGCTGTATGTAACTTCTGACAGATCAACCATAGCCCAACACCATAACCATGTCGCGAAAGGTCTGTGTCACTGCGGTCGACGGCCACACGGGCTTCCTCGTCGCCGAGCTGATCCTCAAACACCGCGACTTTTCTCGAAAAGTCAATTCTGTGGTCGGCCTCACCCTCCACCCGGACTCTGACCGCGCCAAGGAGCTCAAGGAGCTTGGAGCTACCATCGTTCTCCATGACCCTGGCCGTCTCCGAGTCGTGACTAGGACGCTCAAGGATACCGAATGCGACACCATTTGCCTCGTTCCGCCTGCTCACCAGGACAAGTTTGAGATTTGCGAAGAGCTGGCTACCGCGGCGAAGAGGGCGGATATCCCCAATGTGTGCTTGATCAGTTCGGCGGGGTGTGACTACGCCGAGAGGGAGAAGCAGCCTCGACTTCGGGAGTTTATTGACTTGGAGAGTTTGGTTCTTGAGGCCAAGGGAGATGCCGGTACCTCGACGGGGACTTCGCCTTGCGTTATTCGGTAGGGCTATTGCATCGTCCGTGACAGGAGGCTACTGACAGTATCAAGTGCAGGTTTCTATGCTGAGAATTTGCTGTTGTACGCGCCGCAGGCTAAGGAAGAGGGTGTTCTTCCACTTCCTATTGGGGAAAAGCATAAATTTGCTCCGGTGGCTCTCGGTGTAAGTTGATGTCTTTTGCGGGTTAGGCATGAACTGAGATGAGGTTTTAGGACGTTGCTCACGTCGCCGCTCATGTTCTTACCGGCAAGGGAAAACATGGGTTCGATGACAAACACCGAGGTCAGCTGATGGTAGTGACTGGTAAGCTCGATTAGGATTTATGGTGGGTTTTCTGACTGACATGATCTATTCTAGGACCGATGCTCTGTGCTGGCCAGGAGCTGGCTGCAGCAGCAAGCAAAGCCCTCGGTGCCGAGATTCAATTTGAAAACATTGGCCAGTATGTGCTCCCGGGCGTTTCTTCTAGACAAGCGGAATACTGACTGTCATGACAGAGCTGAGGCGAAAAAGGTCCTCAAGTCCCACTCGGAAGTTGACCAGTCTGAGCAGCAGTACATCCTCGAGTACTACAGCCTCGTACGCGAGGGCAAGACCAATTATGTATCCACCACTGCTTTTCACGATGTGACTGGGGAGCATCCGACGGAGCCGGAAAATTTCTTCCAGATGTATCAGTCTGAGATGCGGCCCAAGAAGAAGGCCAAGCATGAGCACAAGTAAGGCCGGCCACAGAAGTTGCGAGAGATTACTGGGAACGCGCGCTCTGGGGGAAGGATATTGATTTGATTATTCGGAGCAAGGGCAGGTAGGATATTTGAAAATTTAGGAAAAGGTCTCTACAGGTATTGGTGGCTTAACATATGGTGGCCCGGATCTTCTCCAGAGCTTCTGGGACTTTTTCTCAACTCTGTTCCTGTACAAGGCGGACACAAGTTTCGAAGCCCTTGATAAAACCCTTTAAAAATCAAATTTAGTGTCCTTGGTAAGATTTTGACCATGTTGGGGCGGTCATGGGGTGGTTCAGCACAACTGATCAATCAATGGGTTGTAGCCGGATAAGAAGACATGAGTTGATGGCATATTGTCGAACTGACCCTCTCAATTCGAAGGAGCCTGAGATGTATTCAAAATCTACATAATAAGTATCGGGGTTTCGCTGCTGACAATCTCGGTCCATCTTCGCGAACCCTGCATAGACCAGATAGTCTGAAGTGCCCGCAATGCAACAGGAATGCTGCCAAACTCGGTATACTGATAAAGTTCTCCAAGCCTGTCGGAAAAGAACTCTCGATGCTCCGGCAGCACACTCTCCGCAGCCGCTATGAAATATGTCCAGACGAGGGCGTGGGCCCCTTTGGTGCTGGAGTCCAGCCCGAGCACCTTTTGGCGCAGCTGCTCTACCAAGTGAATAGACTCGTCCTGGCGCAGGGAACATTCAGCACGCCTTCGGTAGATACAACAGGCATCTTGTATGGCGGATCTCATCAGCTCTACGTTGGAGAAGTGTTCCGAGTCTGGTGGGAGATCTGGGTAGGAGATGAAATCCAGATATTCGTCGGCTGGACCGGAGAGAACTCGGAGTCCCTTGGTTTCATTGGAGAGAGGAGACCCAAAGAGTTGAAACCTAGGTTTTGCACTGTTAGTTGTCATGTGGCCGATTTTACCGAGTTGAGAACCTACATCTTGACTTGTTGCAGAAAGAAGTCTTTGAGGCTCGTTGGTAACATGGCGATGGACTCTGGTGACTGGGCGAGACAGTTGAGCATCTCTAGAAGATAGGTGTAGTTGTCGGCACCCGTGATGGTCTCGCCTACTAGTAGGACCAAGATTGTGGCCAAGGTGTAGGGGTTGAAAAGTTGCTCTGGCCTGAGCTGAAGGGAGTCTTTGCGCAGCTTCGCAATGATGGCTTGGTGGCTTGCTTCTGCTGCAGGACGTAGGCCTGGGGCTTTCTGTGCTAGATGGAAAGCTGACACGACTGATACAGCTCGCCCAAGAACTCCGTCTTGGCAGGCAAGGGGGAGGATGATGTCCCGGTAGCCGTTGCTTAGACAGTCGAATACCACCATGATGGGAGCGACACTTTCGGAAACTGATAATGTTAGATAGCTGGGGTGAGAGGGGACAGGGTAGGAAACATACAGTGACTAAATAGCATCCTTGTCTGAGGACGCGAAGATTCATCTGGAGCAGCTCGCAAGGGTGCCCCATAGACGTAACGAACAATGGAAGTGTAGTGGTCTGTATTTATGTCATCAGACACTTCAGAAGCACTGTCATCAGTTGATACAGAGTCCGATCTGAGCAAGACAGTCGTGGTGTTGGTGGCAGACTTGGCCGGGGATCTCCTGGCGCGTTCCTTCTTGACACGCTGTCCAGCATCAACCCACCGATAGCTCTTTTCAGGCTGGGTAAAGATGATGCTTTGGGATGACAGAGGCTGTGACGACGCCGTCGAGGCTCTGGTGTTTGACGTTGTGGTCTTGGACCCCAGTTGGGGTTGGTTGACGACCATGTGACTGCTGAAGCGGCATCGCAGACCCTGGCCGGAGCACGAGATGCCCTTTTTCTGGCACTTGAGACATTCCGGCTCTGTCTTGTCGCACTTGAGGCGCCGCTTGCAGCATTCGTAACATCCTGTTGTACGATATCGTCAGCTTTTCTTTGTGCAGAGATTGCACGGCGTAAGTGGCTGGGGGGGGCGAATTGTTACCGTTGTTTCTTTTTGCGAGAGACATCTGCAGACTAGAAATGGTTCACAGACTCAATCAAGGTCTTGAAGAATGAGGTGAAAGGATAGAACCTGGCTTGATCTCATCTCTAGGTCGACTTGGTGAACGTTTTGACACTCTTTTTAATCCAAGGTGAGGGCGAGGTTGTCGTCGGTTATCTATCGGCTTGTGCCGAGATCAGAGTGGGGATGCAAAATGCGCCCGTGACAGCAGCTACGCATAAATGAATAGCGGGATTCATTTAAGGCTGTCTTTATTGGCACACCAAAAACACAGCGTCTGGGCCGCTAGAGCCAATCCAGATAAAGCTGCCGGACAATGGCCTGGAGGGTGTACAGGGAATGACCTGGTTGCCTACCAGATGCGTGAGTTGTTTGTCCACCGAAGCACTTGCCAAAGCTTCTTTCTCCGACTTTCAACGGCTCGTGGCCTTGTGAGGCTCTTGGTGGCATGCCATGCTTGGCATTGGGGTGCTGTTTGTCAAGACTCGCGGGCATTTTCCGCTGTGCCACATCTTGGCTTCCATCATTGGGTCTTTGCAGATTGCTCGGTGAGGCAACTTCCGCTTCGGCGAGTCCGTTGCTGCCCAAGGCTGCTGCTTTATTGTCGGACTCTCCCGATTGCTAGTGCTGGCTAGAACACACAAGCTCGTCGAGGTTAGTCAGGGCAGGAGACGCGTGTGACTGAGTTGCGACACCACTCACCGACGGTCCTGGCAGCCATCACGAGAGGGAGCTTTCCTAGGTCTGACTGGCTGGCGATTGTATCAATGAATTTGTCGCTTGTGGCTGTAGGAAGCCTCATGCTTTATGCACGTGATGAAAAGGATGACTTGGAGATGTTCATGTGATATGACAAACGCCAAGTGAATGAGTGGTTGGCCCCGGAAATTCTACCGGCTGCTTGTCGGAAAAAAATGGCAAACGACTGCCTACTTCGGATGAAGTTGTAGCCGGAATGAACCTTGACATTGAAAGCAATGGTCTATGCTGAGAAGTTGAATTAACTGGCAGCTTGACTCTAAGAAGGCCAACTTGGTTACACGACCGTGATATTTTGATGGAGTTTTGACCTTTCCTTTGTTCGTTTTGGAAGAATGCGTTTGTCTTCACTAAAGCGGAATAATAACCGGAGAATGTATCGGAAAAGAAGCACAACGAGGCCATTTCCGACGATGCCACCCAAACTGCCTCAAGAGAACAAATAGCTGTCTTTTCCGATGCTGCGACTCGGTAATTCGCCTTGATTCCTCCCGAACCCCGCAGTCACCCCATGGGGATCATCACCCGGGATCCTCGTTGAACGTAAGCAAAGTGTTGCTGGCATAAATATCAGTCTTATGCCTTCTGGGGCGTGCAGGTTTCTTGCATTTAGCAACTATATTCGCTCAAACATAGTTTCTTGTTTTCTCTTTGACTCATCTTGGATGCCCCTTCATCATGGCACCCGCAGCAGTCGATACCCCCCAACACAAGGCCCTCAACGAGGAGAGCATCTTTCATAAGAAAGGCGCAGACCTCACCAACCTCGCCGTAGGTGCGGCTGAGGGGAAGAGCACCATTCCGAAAATCCCCGACTTTGCTACCAAGGAGGAAGAGCAACGGTACTGTAAAGAGCATCTGGCTTGTGCCTTTCGGGTCTTTGCAGAGAATGGATTCGACGAGGGATTGAGCGGCCACATGTCCTTGCGGGACCCTGTCGACCCCAAGACGTTTTGGATTAACCCGTATGCGGATTCTATCTGTTCTGGACGATTTGAGAAGTACTGATGTCCTCCTACATAGCTACTCTATGCACTTTGCCGACATCACCGTGTCAGATCTAGTTCGCGTGACAGAAGACGCCGAGGTGGTTGATGGCATCCACTCAGTCAACGCCGCCGGCTTTGCTATTCACTCAGAGATCCATCAAGCTCATCCCTGGATCAATGCAGTCTGCCACGCCCACTCAACCGCGGGCAAAGCCTACAGCGTCTTTGGCAAACCCCTCCCTCCGTTGATGCAAGACTCTCTCAAGTTCTACGGAAGACAAGCCATTCTACACGAGTACGGAGGCCCAGTGCTCAACACCGCCGAAGGAAAGGCCATTGCCGGGGTGATAAACGACGATACCAACGTCGTCATCTTGAGAAACCACGGTCTGTTGTCCGTGGGCACCACCATCGACGAAGCGTGCTACTGGTTCTGCGCGTTCGACAAGTGCTGCCAATCACAGCTGATGATTGATGCGGCTTCGCCGTTTCACGGATCTCCGCGGCCGGTTGAGGAGGAGGTGGCGATCGAGTCTGCGAGGTTGATCGGGGCTAGGCAAAGGGGGTGGCTGCATTTCCAGCCGTATTATTCCAACATGGAGAAGAAGACGGGAGGGGCCTTTCGAAAATAGTTGAGTCCCAATGTTGGCAAGGCTCGTTTTCTGAATATTGGGTATAAACTTGATCGAATATGGTGTATCCCTGCCTTGACGATGGTGAGGGTGACATGACTAGCGTGCGCGGATAAGTTCCGTGAAGCACCGGGGCGACCCGATCCTTGCGGGGAAAGAGGTTCTCCGCGCCTCGTTTAGACTTTCTGGGGTTGGATTAAAGATTGAAGCCGTTTGGAAGTTCATGAGTCAGGGCAGTGTTGAGGAAGTATGTAATTTTCTCGGTCGGTTCCGGACTGGCCTTGGGCTAGCGAGTTTAGTATGTACATATGCTCCACGACCTATGACTGGAAGGAGCTGGGCTTGTGGTATTGAGTCGTAGACTGAAAAGGTGATTCGTGAAACTCTTCGACGACTTCTCAGCGGTCTCGTAGAGGCCTTGGAGCGGTGCCCTCGACGCAGCTTTTCTCATCATTAAAGACCTGAATGATAGGTGTAATGACCTTTACAGTCCACAGAGATCCAAGTCTTCCGAGCCTGTTGGCACTGATCCATCCCAAGGTCGTGTCCTTGGACTTCACTGTGAGCCAAGTAATTGTGCTAGGACAGATTTCCGCCCTCAGGCTCATGTCGAGCCTCACCCCTGTCGGGTCTGCAGTCTTCGGGCGCATGGAAATGGAGCCTGTGGCCAGTCAAGACGACGCTGATTCTCCATTACTAACCCATGCATGAAGGCACAGATAACCTGTGACAGAGGGGTAAACCCATTTCTCTGTGGTTTGCCATCTCTGACAAGACGCGTCGTCCTATCCTTGGCCTCAGCATGCTCGATATCACACCCGCCGCCATTGCGATCCTTGTCGGGATCGCGACTACGCTTTACCTCTGCTTCAAGAGTCAAAATGAAGAGCCCAAGCCGCTCAAGCTCCCTCTTATTGGGGACCTCCACCGGTCGCCCATCGACAAGCCGATGATTAACTGGGACGCGTGGGCGAAGGCGAATGGCCCCATCGTGAAGGCAAAGCTGTTCGGCATTGTGCCCATGATCGTCATCAACACATCCGAGGTGGTCACTGAGCTGTTCAGTAAGCGCAGTCAGTGGTACAGTAATAGGCCACGGTCGATCACACTGGAGATGATCGCGGGCTCGGGCCCGGGCAAATCCAGATTCACCCTTGCGCATGATTACGATGCCCATCTTCAGTTGCATCATCGTATCTTGTCTCCTAGTATTGGAGCCGTTGCAGCTCCTCGGTATCAGCCTTTGATGGAACTTGAGACAAAACAATTGCTCGCAGATTTCGTCGGTGCAGTGGGAGAGAGCAAGGACTATGTCGTTTCGTCCAAAACAGTATATCCATTTTTTGAGCGCACCCAGGCTAGCATAATCCTGGCGCTGCATTACGGCATGCGGTTTTCGAGTTTGGATGAGCCAATTCTTCATCAACTCATCGACATTCAAGCCAAGGTGTCGCATCTTGCCGCCAACCCCGAACTTCCTGATTTCTTACCAGCACTTCAACATCTACCAGCTTTTCTCTCGCCTTGGAAACGTCGCGCGGACAAGTTCTTTGCCGAACAGACTGAGCTTTATATGAAGCTTTTGAATCATGGAAGAGAGTTTGCGGGCTGGAACGCGACGAAGCAAGCCATTGCGGCGGCAAACAAATACGCCGGAACTGACGGAGTTCTAGATATTGACCTGGCCTTTACGCTAAGCACGTCAGCCCAGGGCGGCATGGACACTTCGCCTCGTCAGGCTCTTTGGTTCTTTATGGCCATGATACAAAACCCGTCCTTCATGCGTCGGGCGCACGCCGTGCTTGACGACGTCGTCGGGCAAGACCGTCTCCCAGATTTCGCAGACCGACCTCGGCTGGCTTTGGTTGATGCTGCTGTGCATGAGCTCTTCCGCTGGAGGCCGATAGCTCCCGGTGGTATTCCTCGAAGGGCCGACAAGGACGATGAGTACGGCGGGGTCAAAATTGGGAAGGGAACTACACTCATGGCCAATGCGTGGGGGATTGGGCGGGATGAGGCCGTGTTTGATCCGTCTCTGGGCGACCTTGATGAGTTCATACCCGAGAGATGGCTTGTGGATGGTGGAGCCAAGCTGCGGACTGACTTGCCGCTTGCTGTGTTTGGTCAGGGGAGGCGAAGCTGTCTGGGCAAGAGGATTGCTGTGGATGGCATGTTTATGCAGGTTTCGAGACTCTTGTGGGCGTTTGACGTTGAACCTGTGGGGGAAGTTGATCCTTGGCTGATGGAAGTTGCTGGCTTCATGACGGTGCCTACTGAGTTTAGGTTCAAGTTGAAGCCAAGAGGGTTTTGGGTAGAAGATGTTGTTGGCCGTGAGTGGAATAAGGCCGACAAGGACTTGACCGTGGTGTTGGGTCTGTAGAAAGGTGATGGATCTGGAATGTTCGTCTGAGTTTATAAAGGCGGTTTGCCCCTATGGATAGGAGCTGGGTCTGCCCTATTAGACCATCGTTATCAAAATGCCAAGTCTATGGATAGTTCGTAGCCTTAAGGATGACAGGATTGTGGGGTTGATGCTGAGTGTCCAGTAGGGGAAGCTTGAAAGCTGGTTAATCAATCGGAGTGCAGCACGCAATAGATACCCATTCTTGTGTGGCTGGAATCCTACCTAACCCCCGCCATAGTCGAGGTCGTTCATGTTTATCCCCGAAGCGAACGGTAATCTATCCCGTGTTTAACAAATCACAGCAGTTTTTCCCGCCCGGAGCCATATCTCCAAAGAGGCACAATGCAGCAGCTAAGCACGTAAGGCTTACAGGGAGCACGTCATATCCGCGCGAACATGGTGTCCATCGGGAGCTACATCTGATTTAGGAAAGAATTTCACTATCGGTCGGATCTGTTGCGACGCGATACCCCATGGTCTATGCGAGCACGCCTTCTGGGGAGCAATAAACGCCACTTTAGTAGTACTGTCTACCCACTTCTAGGTGGTATTCGGCCTCTCACAGAACTCCCTCGGATATACCAAAGCGTTTCTAATCAACGGAGAAGCAGGGATGCATGACACCTGCAGTATACATAAAAGTCGCCAAGCCAGATCGTGGCGCGAACGTGCCTGATACTTTGAGTTTGGCTCGCTTTCCCAAACTGCCAGTGGCAATCGAAGGCCAATTATAAAGGGGCCAACTTGAAGTCTCGTGAAGATAGGTAACGAATCGGCACTGTCTGAGCGGTCAAATTGACCTTGCGGACCTCAAAATGTCAATACATGAGACTAAAACGAAGAGGCTATCCCTATGGGGAGTCTTCAAAGAGATTTTTAATTGGTATCCTTCGAATTATCCCTCAAATGAGAGAAAGTAGGATCAGTCTAAATACTTCTCTGAGTTATACTAAAGAGTCCTAGGCTACTCTTCAAGTTGGACGTGTCCATCTTGGTCTTTGCATGCTTGTGCTGTAAGTAATCCTGCAATCAACGTAGATGAACTTGTTTACTGATATCAAATAGTCTTTGTCAAATTTCTAGGTTGGTTATATCTTTCTTGAACATGATCAAGTCTAACGGAACCAAGACCAGACAAACATTAGCAATGCCTATGTCAGCGGGCTCAAGGAGGACTTTGGTCTCTACGGAAACGAACTGAATTACTTCAATGTCTGCTACTACACCGCATACGTTGTGTTTCAAGTTCCAGGCATGCTCTTGATGTCTCGGCCAAAACTGTAGGTATTGGATCTCTTACGCTTCGTCTTGATGCTGACTCTTTGGAAGAGCAAGATGGCTTCTTCCAACTCTAGAAATCCTCTGGGGAATTGTCACCTTTGCTCAAAGCCGTGTCACCAATGTCCATCAGCTATACGCCATGCGTTTCCTGGTTGGAATGCTAGAGGCACCGGTATTTGCAGGGACACATTTCATCTTGGGTATGTTGTCTTGAAACCGACTATTAAGGCACAGCAATATTAAACTCCTTATAGGCTCGTGGTATAGCGGACCCGAACTCTTCAAGCGCGCCGGAACATGGTTCGTCTGTAACCCGCTTGGGTCCATGGTCAGCGGCTACCTCCAAGCCGCTGCTTATACCAATCTGTCAGGGGTTGGGGGTATGCCCGGATGGAGATGGCTTTTCATCATCGACGGCATCTTCACTATTCCCGTCGCGTTGCTCGGATTCGTCATCTTTCCCGGAATACCAGATTCCCCAAGGCCGTTCTTCTTGACTGAAAGCGACACCCAGTTGGCCAAGGAGCGTTTGGAGAAGGCTCGTATCCGGCGTCCTGGAAGGCTGGGGAAGGATGTCTTCTTGCGTACTATAAAGAGATGGCATATCTGGGTGTTTGTATTCTGCTACATGTGAGGACCCTTAGTCTTGCAAACTCGTATGACATTGGCTGACAGCGTGATCCTAGCTGCATGATCATTTCCAGTTATCCGTCCTCGTACATGAATCTTTGGCTCAAGGAGGAGGGATATTCTGTTGAGAAGATCAACACGCTGCCGACTGTCACCTTTGCCATCACAATCGTGGCTTCCTGGCTTGGCACAACATTGGCTTCTATCTACCCGTCGTGGATTATCTACACACTTGTTGAGGGTTCTTGCATGTTTGCGACTATCTGTATGATTGTGTGGGATATTCCTAAAGGGCTGAAGTATGTTGTCTAGGGATGCGATGTTATGACGCTTGAACTAATCTATGGTAATAGGTTTTTTGCGTGGTATCTGTTTGGTGTGTCGGGTTGCGCGAGTCCGATATTGTATTCCACCGTCAACACCATTGTCAAGGATGACTCTGAAGAGCGTGCCCTCATCATGGTAAGCGACATTATCTTCAAGGCTTGTCACTCGCCCAAGGCATCTGCTAACTCAATCAAGGGCTCCATGATGACATTCGGCTATTCTTTCAACATCTGGGTTCCTCTTCTACTGTTCCCGACAGCTGGGCCCGACGGGGCTCCGCGATGGCGCAAGGGTTGGCCCGTCACTCTTGTGTTCTTCTTTTTGCTGTGGTCTGGGTTCATCACGGCTGTGGTCCTACACAGGAGAGGGTAAGAAACCTAGTCAAGTGAGCATCTTCTTAACTGACATTTTGTAGTGAAAAGAAGCGACAGCAAAACACTGTGATCGAGGAGGTGAGCTCAGCTGATGGGGAGCCCATCTATGTTGCAGCTGAGCGTGGATTGGATCCCAAATAATAACCGCTGGGTAAATTTGGGAAGGCTCTGAGACCAAGAGATCGTACACACTACTGGAGGGTCAAGTAGACGGGGGAAACTCAATCCAAGTTTGCGTAGTCCCACCAAAGTAGCATCTGCTTGGCTTGGTTATTTAGAAAGCTTACTTCTTGAGCATATCAAGTGTCTATGTCTTGAAGCGCCATCAGGTCTGATGTAAACGTGCGTCTTCTTTACTATAAGACAGGGTCGAAATTGTGCGTGACGATGGGTAGCTGAGAAGGTATGACACCCTAGCAGTAAGTAGATATCATGTTCAACTATGAAACGCTTCTTCATTGCTTAAATACACAAACAAGTCCCCAAAACATATAATATCCGGCGCCATTAGATCTTGCCGGGAGCGTTCGAGGTAAAGTACTGGCTGATGTCGTTTTCCTCGCCACACTTCTGGCACCGATGGATCACTGGCTTGTTGGTGGTGGTGTCTGGTGCCAGCGCTGGGGCAGTTGGCTTCTGGTCGTCAAGCCCACGCTCGACCTCAGGCTCAGGCTTGGGTTCTGTAGCTTGTTCTTCCTCGATGGGCTCCTCCTTCTCCTCCTTTCGAGACATGGCTGCAGCGGTTCCAAGTCCAGCGGCAGCACCCAACCCGGCAGCTTCAGCGCCACGGTGCTTCTCTGGAGCGTCGACAAGCTCAGGCTGGCTCGACCGGCTGTTGTCGAGGTCATCCCCGACCTTGACACCGGAGGGCGTACCAGACGAAAGAGTGTTGTACTTGCCCTCGTTTGCATTCTGTGTGACGGAAGGAGTCGTTCCCTCAGTCGATTGACGAGCTAGGTCACCCGTCTCTGGCAAAGATTCGTTCCTGGTAGCACCATATGCAGGAGTGGCGGTGTTGTCCACAGGGGCTGCGATATCTGACCCGGCAGGCTGGAATCCCCTTGAATTGTCTTGGGTGTTTTCGTGCTCCTTACCCAGCTCGTGGGATGCGAGGGCCCCAGCGCCTAGACCGGCGGCAGCGCCCGTGGCCAATTTCGCATCTCTGTGGGTGTCCTCTTGCTGGTAGGACGGCACAGCCTGGTCCCTGGCAGCCTGGCTGTCCTGGGTACCGTAGCTCTTGTTGGAATCGAAACCAGTACCGGAATACTGATCAGTGCCTCGAGGCGCCTGGGAGTCCTGGTATCTATCGGCAGCGGCAGCATCCTGGGCCCTGTTGTCGTCACGTCGATCCTTGGTGGCAGCATACGTCGCAACACCCCCAGCTCCGGCGGCGGCAGCCAGGGCCATCGATCCGTGGTGTTCATCCTTGGCGGGCTCCTCAGTTCCGGGTGCAGTCTCGTCCTTGCGGCTGCTTCGGTGGAAGAGACCACCTGTCTTGCTCTCGCGCTCAGGCTTGGGCTCTTTGGAGTGCTTCTCTTTCACCTCGGGCTCGCTACTATCCTTGTGGCCTCGGTGCAGCAAGGGGAACGATCTGTGCTTCTTCTCCTCTGGCTCAGTCGCCTTGGTGACTTCATCTTCCTTCTTGGGAGTCTCTTTAGCCTTGTGCTTCTTGTCCAGTTCATAAGCCCCTGCGCCAGCGGCGCCGGCAGCAGCCGCACCCGCTAGGCCCTCATTGAAGTGTGAACCGGTAGCTCTCTCCTCTGGGTACTCCTGGGGATTGCTCTGAGAAGAGTAAGGATCCGTGGTTTGAGACGACAGGTCCTGTCGTGGATAGTTGGTCGCAGCACCGCCGGTGAGGTCGGAAGGAGCCGTGGCCCGCTGAGCAGAGTATGGGTCAGCGGCTTGAGCGGGGATGTCTTGTCCTAGGGCGGCGGCCGGAGCATCACTGCTCAGCTGAGACGGGGCTGTCGCTTCATCGGCTCTGCGCTCCTTGCCAAGCTCATAAGCCCCAGCCCCAGTGATACCTGCAACTGCCGCACCACCTAGAGCCTCATTGAAACGAGAGCCAGATGTCCGGTCGTTCAGGTCCCGGGTGTCTTGTTGAGTGGAATAGGGATCAGTAGCCTGAGATGAGAAATCCTCTCGCTGGGCACCTAGTGGAGCCCCGCTGTCCAACTGGGACGAGGTTGGCGCGGTATTTGTATCGTGTGTGCCGCTGTGGATCGCCCGGTGGCGTTCCGAATCATCCTCAGCACTGCCGTGGCCGGCCACAGTGTTATAGACGCCTACACCGCGAGGGAGGTCTCCCCAGTACGGATGTTCTTTGGCGGGTGGTGCAGCAGAGCCAGCAGCCGTCTCCTGGGATGGTATATCGGTGTTATCTCCCAAGCGACTATCGGTAGTAGGCTCCGTGGTTGTCTCGTAGGGCTGACTGGGCTCCTCAGAGACCGCCTCCCGAGGAGGGTTGGTCGCAGCATAGTCATGAGAATCGGTCAATCCAACTCCCGAGTCGGTGTAGCCATGGCCACGAGAGGGCTTGTCATCCTCAGTCCATCCCCGAGGGTCATTCGGCTTGTGCAGCTTGTTGTGTTCGGGGGCGCTGGCGGTGCTTGTCTGGGACTCAGCGGTGGTGGTGTCATCGACTGGGTAGGATCCTGGAGTGTTGCGGTCAACCTCTCCTCTCGCGGCGTCCTTGGACTCGCCAGAGTGGAGGATCTCTTTAACTTTGGCGCCCAGATTCATGATTGGGGTTTGGTATATCGTACGCTGTGCGGAATGGGTGTAATGAGGAGTCTAGTTTGAGCTGGTGGTGGTTCAAAGTTGTTGATGAGCCCGACCTGATATACACCGCTACGCGCAGCCATCAAACCGGTTCAGCTGCTTCATGACGGACGATCTAGAATTAGTAGATCGCACGGATGGGTTGCACGAAACCTGTTCTTGACGTAAACCGAGCCCGACTTTCAAGGTAAATCGTCGAGCTACTGACGTAGCTTTGTGCACCTCAATATCTGGTTCGAATCATTTGTTGGCAGCTACAGAAACATCCTTGCCGATCTTACCAATCTGGAAAAACGCAAAAGCCATGGTCGTCATTTTCAGCTCTTAGCTTCATTTTCGGGTTCAGCCTCTCGCTTGGTTGGGCGTGGCTGGTTATTGGTGGACAAAAAACACAGGACATGCCTGGGTGAGTTGTGTGCTGAGTCAGTCTTGGAATTTATGTCACCCTGCGGGGCTTCCAGAGTCGTCTGCGTCATTGTTCTTGATTGGCACGACCAACATTCGATGGCTACTGGGATTGGGATTGCGTGGCCAGAAATTCGAGTCTCGACCGGAAGCCGTTACACGCAGGGCGCTAATTGCATCATCTCAGCTTGCTCATGTCTGTACAGAATGAGGGCGACTGGGTTCTGACAGGGCACGAGGATGCCAAGTGAAGACTACCACACACCGCATTTGGCGGTCAACTACTCAACCTGGCTCTGTAGCATGCTGCCTTGGAATTAACGAGCCTTAAAGTCTACTGGACATGCTTTCTCGTCAATACAGGAGCTGGCAGCGGGGAAGTGGTCCACGGGCCCTTTTTTGATGACCTTGATTTGTCGATCCTATCCCAACGTCTAGGTCAAGGTTGACGATCACAAGTCTGCAACCGTTCCTGAACCTCTTCACCGTTGATGTAGGGGAAATATAGGCGCTCTGATCCTCGGATAGATCAAAGGCACTTGAGTGCTTACCGATAGATTCAAGCTTTCGGTGACTGTATCCATCCGAGTATCATCTGAATTTAAATACTTGGACGACACTACCGAGATAAAGAAACTATATTCTAGGGCACCTACCTCGCAGCAACCATCGCAATGCCCATCTATCGGCCATTAGTAGTGGCCTCAGATCGAATCGGTCTGGCGTTCTTTTCTTTGCTGATCTGGTCTGGCCTGGTCTAAGGTTGCAGTTGGACTTGACGCAATTCCAGGTGTACGCGTCTATATCGATTTGCAGAAGCCGGCTACTACCAAGACCTCTACTATCGATATCTTTCCCTCTCACAAAGCCTAGTCTCGTCAATGGGTTTACAAATCAGCTCATTATTCTGGTACTCTTCTATACACTAGGTAGGTACTGTCGACTGTTGAGGGATGCGCGAACAATGAGATGACTCGCAATGACACTCGACTCAATGCGTGGACCTGGCGTAAGCCGTATCGTCTGCAATATGCACAAGTCTTTGATGAACCAATTGGGGGCTATCCTTTATACCCTTTATGTCGATGCACGCAACCTTGGAAATGTGACAGTTGTGATTGCAGTTGACGAGCAACCGGGATTACGACGGATTGCTGACTCACTTACGCGTTCTGCAGCGTAGAGTCATTGGTCCAACCGCCAAAACCAGGGCGTTATTGGACATTCATATTAGGCTCAATCAGAATATGCAGCCCTACAGATGGCGCGACCGCCGGTGGGGTTCTTGTTCGGTCCCAGGATTACGCCGACCAGGTACGAGTTCGTTGAGTGAGTCACCGGACAGGCAGCAAGATTGATAATCAGTGCGCCTTGTTGTTGACATTCTCAACTCATAATCAGGTATCATATAGTGACAAGCACTTCGATGTTTGCCATCATGTTTGTGCAAATTGACCTAGAGTCGTTGAAATGGAACCTCCGTATACCCAACGATCAGGCGTTCCTCTGCAGAGGCGTCCTGTCCCAAGCCTTTTCAACCCTGCAGGGCTTCAAAACTTGAAGTCTATAATCCCATCCAAGAAGAATGAGCTCAAAATTGACATCCACGACCATTTCGCTTCGAAGCGTTACCGGCCGGGGTCCATCGTGAAGGGCAATGTCAACATCAAGCCTCGCAAACAGATAAAATTCGGCAGCGTCTCCATCAAGTTTGTCTGCGAATCAAGCGTGGAGAAGTTTGATAGCAACTTATCTCTCGAGACATGGCATCGTCTCCTTGACCTTGACATGCCTATCCCGCACGATGCACTGCCTGAATCCAAGCTGCTCCAGCCGGACCAGACTTACACCATCCCTTTCTACTTTGTGGTGCCCGAGAGCCTTGGGACTGCGGCTTGCACACACAGGGTCGATTCGGAAGAAACAAAGTATCTGCACTGCCAACTGCCACCGAGCATTACGGGTTGGGAGAGAGATGCTATGATCCCGAGAGGTGTGCGCATCGAATACGGCGTCATTGCTCAGGTTCTCGATTCAGGCACTCCGAAGTATGCCAAACTCGAATCTAAGCAGACTGTCCAGTTCTTTTCCGGCTTTCTTGAGCACCCTCCATTGAGCGTCTCAATTGGGAATCAGACTTTTCAATTGAGATCGTCCAAGCAACTCAAAAATAATCTATTCTCTCGAGCTACAGGACATGTAACCTTGTCGGCAGACCAACCCAAGGCTCTTGTACTGGATACAAGCGGATACGGGTTTCACCCGGCAGTCGTGCTCGCCAATCTCCGTTTAGAGTCGTTTGATGGGAAAGCTTCTCTGCCGGAGGATTGTAGTGTTTCTGCGAAGCTCGAGTCGGAAACCTGGTCTGGTGATGAGCCCATGGAACAATGCCCTCATATCATTGATAGAAGAGGCGAATACTCAGTCACCGAGTCCCTTTTTAAGAAGATGGACATAGACCTTGTGTGGGAGCCAGACACTTTGGATCAAGGAAAAAGTGCCGACGTGCAATCAAGTCAGGCATTCACCAGTCGACTTGAGATACCGTTTCCGGGTTTTGCAAGTGACAAGAGGGTGTTTCTGCCTACTTTCTATTCCTGTCTAGTTGCCAGGACATATCAGGTGCAGATTACTGTACAAGTTGCAACAGTCACCTTGAAACTGGTGCTGCCGATACAGCTTTCCGTGGAAGAAACTGTGCCCCAGGATTTGGGAATCGCGCCGGGTGGTCATCACGGTCCGGAGCATTCTGGATTGTTGCCTTCCTACCACGAGTCTGAGAGAAGAGAGTCGGAGGCGTCGAGGCATAGCTGAATGGAAAAGGAGACCTGTCCCAAAGATTGTACTAAACTCTAATATTCTAGTTTCTAATATGGGGGATTGCCAGTGGCGAAATATTCGAATTTTTTTTTTACCCTGGTGTATGAGATATTCTGCGTGTACTGGACCTTGCGGATAAACTATCTTGAGTACCCAAGCGGGTGTCTCCCAAGGCTATGAGATTCGCTCTCCTCCGAGAACCAACACGTTGCCCGTTATGGAATCTCTACTTGTAGCCACATCGCCTATACTTGAACTTGAGTTATTCGTAGCGTATCAGTCAGTTACCAGTTCATGGTGGGGCCGACAACCGCTGCAAGTTCGGCGGCCCGGTCCCGGAACCCAGCCGCCGTTGGTCGGCTCCGCCTCACTATCCGACACGGCGGCTAATGAACTGGGCTAAGGTGGCCAGATTCTGCGATAGTGTTGGACCGTAGGAGATCATGAAATATTTCCCTGATCATTGACTAGGCAGGCTCATGTTATCAGGGCCTTGGCTCGAGAGGGATATAACCAGACATCAACGGCAGTACTGGCCTGGCGTTTAAGTCTAACTTGACACTTCGATAATGACATCTCTTGCTGCTGGCCGTTGTTGTTCCATGGGCAGTCTTCATCAGTAAGTCGATTATAACCACCTCTCCCTCCCATACGTGGATGCTTACAAAAGTCATAGAGGCAACCCAACTGGCAAAAGCATTATTCTTCTTGGCCAACATAAAGCGTACCTGGCAACTCCCCCTACAAATGTGCACAACCACAGTGTTGGTATCCTCTATGTACCAGATATCATTGGAATCTGGCAAAATAGCAAGCTTATGGCGGACTTATTCGCGGTAAAAGGGTACACTTGTTTGGTCTTGGATATTTTCAACGGTGATCCTGCACCTCTGAACCCCCCTGCAGATTTTGACATTATAGCTGGCTATCTCACGGATCCGGGGTAATAACCCTCATACCCCGGAAGCCATCGACCCGATTATTGTGAAAGGCCTGGCCTATTTGAAGGATCTCGGGTTGACTCGCATTGGTGCTGTAGGATATTGTTTGGGGGCCAAGGTTAGACTCAACCAATAGTTATTACTATGAACTTCCGGCTATCTGGTCGGCTAACTATACTTTGCAGTACGTGGTCCGTCACTACCGCTATGGAATCGACTGCGGATTCATTGCCCATCCATCTTTTGTCGAAGCTGAGGAGCTAGCCGCCATCTCTGGGCCACTTTCTATCGCTGTAGCTGAAATGGATGACATCTTTACCACAGAGAAACGTCGCGAGTCCGAGAAGATTCTAGCCAAGACAGGTCAGCGATATCAGATCAACCTATTTTCTGGCGTGGAGCACGGTTTCGCTGTCAGAGGAGACCCCTCTGTTGCAGTTCAACGTTTTGCCAAGGAACAGGCCTTTTTGCAAGCTGTTTCTTGGTTTGAAGATGTTTTTCATTTACGTCAATAGAAGGAGAAAGAGGTCTCCCTTTTAGACATGGAACCTCACACGAGAACAGAGCCATATTCAGCCGCAATTCAACCTAATCGGGCATAAAATGACCTGCTACGTCCTCGTTACACATCAATTTCATGCCTCCTCAATTCTCTACGGAGTCGTCTGATAAATGTTGGTTGTTGAACGTCTCAACACAAAGCACAGGTCCAATAGACGAAACCATGTTACTCTAGTCTTCACCGGGAAAGGAAGGGCGGTTGAGCTGACCAAAGAGACATTTGCCGACTGCTGTGTCACTCGTGCTGTTCATCGGTGGAACGAATAAGCACGTCAGACATTAGTGTCTTGCTTGAGAGAGCCAACTACCGCTTCATCGACTCCATCTTCCGTGAACCCGACGGTCAATCTCAATGAGACAAGCTTTGGAATGATCCACAACGATAACTCCTCCCGGAATGACGACGATTATAAGAGACCCCCCAGGTTCACGCCGTGAATACCTTCATCAATATCTGCATACTGTAATTCTTCAGACCATAACGCGAACCCATCCAGCGTACTTTACTACAAGAGTAAACATTACCCACCATGGCTACTACAACTGCTTCTCTCAACCTCCCTAGCATCCCATCCTCTGGCCCTGCTCAAGGCATTCCCTAGCTAGCTCCTCTACTGGACTCGTCAGTCTGTCCACTGAGCTCCAGCTCTACCATTGTCTCCTTCGAGCCAGACGTCAAGGCTCCATTTGATGCCATCCGCCGCCTCTTTGACTTCCTCCGGGCCAACCCCGAGAATGCATCGCCTCTGAATGCCACCTACCCTAAGCGCGGCATTTTCAAGACAGCAGCCACGTACAATGCTTCTGCTGATCAAAAGTTCACCATCGACCTGTCCCCGGCCTGTAATGGCTGCATCCCCGGTGAACTGCGGAATGCCCTGGCTGCAGCTGGATTCAACGGTGTCCTGGACTTTTGACAAGGTCAACGGTGCCTATGTCACGCCCATTCTGTCCGCCTTGTCTGAACTTGCCGGCGCCGATCTTCATTAGGCTCACAAGACCGGCAATCTCAACTACCGCCTGTGTGACTATAGCACAGATACTGCCGACCCTGAGAGTGAAAATGGGTGCAGTGCCCACACTGACTATGGCTCTTTCACAATCATTTTCCAGGACGGCACTCCAGGGCTCGAAATGGAGGACGCAGAGCGACCTGGAGTCTGGATCCCAGTGCCTGGAGATGCCACTGTTGTTCTTGCCGGATGGTGCGCTGTGATTCTCAGCGGCGGTTCTATCTAGGCGACACGTCACCGGGTCAGACGAACTCCCGGCGTGCGCAGACTCGGTGCCGTTCTCTTTGTGGCCCCTGATCTTGATGTAACTTTAAGGCCCCTCGAGGATGTGAAAGTTGTCCGGTCCTTCTCAGAGGCCGTCATGACCGGTGAGGTAAATGTCGGCTGGTTCAAGGATGTCGTGGGAAGGAGGTGGAGGCGACGCGAAGGTAACGAAGAGCTGGAAGGTGAAGACACAGTGACGCAGGATGGCGAGATTGAGAAGTTGATCTGGGGTTGATTATGTTATGCGAGATCTTTGGCCATGATTTCCCGGGGGTACTGCAGCCAGTGATGCCACTCTGGAGCAAGGTAGCCTTCAATGAGACCCAAGATGTACACTCCCGCGTCACCAACCTGCCATATGCTTCTCCCGTAGTGTAGGAGCAAGGCGTAATAACTCAGTAACACTAGAACCTCGGGCCGCTTGGCTGCCAGTAGGCTTGTGAACTCTGGAGGTGCTAGCATCGTCCATGTGAAGATCATCTGGTATGGGTTGCCGTGCGTCTCCTCTTCGGCGAACAATGCATCAAATCCAAGCTGCAAGTATTCGACTGCTTGTTGACAAGCCTCCCTTTCATCCTCCCGTAGACCTTCCATGCTCTCTACCAGCTCTCTGATCCGTTGGCAGTGGTTGCCCTCCGATGGACGGGATGTGTTTTCAGAGCTCCACGACAGGATGGGTTCGAGGGCCGTCTCTAAGAGTAATGGCCACGCAGCCTGGACAAGAGTGTATATGCCACGGTTCATCTCCACGCACTGCACGTAGTAAGTCATGAAGGCGTCCAGACCTCCCGGGTCTCGTTTGGAGAGGGTGTCAGCTAGGAGGTGATGGCCAAGGGCGACTGAAAAGAGAAAAACGGCGACGCAGTTGGATCGGTCGACCTCAGGTCTGGCGGCGTTAAACAGAGAGAGAGCGCGGGTCTGAAGAGTGACGGCCTGATGAAGATAAAAGGCAGAACGGTCGGGGTGTAGGTATGCCAAATGTCGGGCGGAAAAGGCAAGCAGTTGGTGTAAGAGATATGGCGATTCGAGGCCTGCCTTTACGGTGAGGGCGTAGGTGGCGTGGTAGTCTCCTACGTGGTCGCCGAGACTGAACATGGTCCTGTCGATGGTCATGTGGATGAACAGCTCCATGTGGTTAAGGTTGACCTCTGCGTCAAGGGTTGGGTCCTGTACAACCGGGGGAGTGGTAGCGGGTACTGGGGTGACGCCGGTTGAGCTGTTGCTGTTTGGGCTTGCTATGGGCCGCTCATCTTGAGAGGAGGAGCCCGATGCTGAAGGGTGGTCCGTCGGGGCTTCGGATGCATAACTGCAGTTCCGGCCGGACATGGTGCATAGGAGACATACTGGACGACCTTCATCGCACTGATTTGGTTAGTCACGACCCTGTGTGGCCGTTGGAGAACAAGTACCTTGACATGCCGTTGCTTGCTGGAAGACCACAAAGGTCAGCAAATGTTCAGGGAGGCAACACAAAGTCAGGGGTATGCCGTATTACTCACCATTGCAAACAGCCTTTCCGGGACTTCGTGTGGCTGCGACGAAGCATATGGGGCCGAGGGAGAGATGGCATTTGACGGTCGATCGTGGAGAGGAGACTTGCTGATTTGGAACCCTTGAGCTCCTTGGATCGAGTCAATTTGTTGACCAAGGCCCACAAGACTAGGTATTCTGGTCCAGATGTACTAATTGGTACGGACAGAGGACGCGTGGACGGAGACGACAGACGGACAAAGAGCCTGGCTTGGTTGCGGTGAGACGCATCATCATGGCTCCTGACTGAGGAATCTGAGGAAATGGACCTGGCTCGCTTATCTTCAGCCCCTGTCAAGGTGAACCCTGGTTGGCCTGAAATAGGAGTAGTCTAGACCTTATAAGGCAAAGAAAGCAGGGGTGTTCCCTGCTAGTTTGGAGGTCTGCTTAGCTAACACGCGTGTTCGGGCTCCTCCGCTTTTAAACCCGGTCAAAATCCAGTCAAGCAGGGGCTGGGTTGCTTCAAGCGTGGCCAAATTGGAGTTGCTGAAATACGCAACACGCGTGTCAGCAGCCCTGACTGAACTGTTAATTACTAGCCGATTTACGTAGAGAGATCCAGGATTAGAATTAAGCTTGTATAAGACCTGCCGCTGCCCTTTCTTTACTCACTGTTCATCATCCAACTTGTCCTTCTAACGATCCTTACCACCTTGGCCTTTCCATATCAACAATCCCTGATCTTACAGACTTCAAATACCGGCATATTTCCTTCCTTCTAGCGTTTACCGATATACGAATTTTCTTTGTCACTTAATTTCGTCCACGTCTCGACATGCCGACTCTCCAAAAGTACCTGGGCGTTGTCTACCTCTGGCAATATGTACCCAGTCTACCAGCCTCGATCACCTTTGCTGTTCTATTCGCCATTATAACTGCCGCCCATGGATGGAAAATGTTTAAAACAAAACTATGGTTTTGTCTTCCTTTCTTCATCGGTGGTATATGTGCGTCCCTCCGCGTTCCAGCTCCTCAGTCTGCCACTAACCATTCCCTCCCAGGCGAAGTCCTCGGCTATATATTCCGAGCAGCGGCTTGGAATGCCACGGGATCCTTGATCATCAACATTCTACAAGCCCTGTTTCTACTCCTACCGCCCGTATTCTTCGCCGCGACGCTGTACATGGTCTATTCCCGCCTCGTCCGAGCCGTCCAAGGAGCCGACTACTCCCTCATTTCCCCACACTGGACCACTCGCATCTTCGTCATCGGCGACTTTCTGACGCTTAACATTCAGGGCAATGGCGGTGGCTTGCTGGCCAATGATGAGCTCGCCCATATAGGCAACGCCATTGTCATTGCTGGACTGTTTGCCCAGATCGTCTTGTTCGTCGGTTTCATGATCTGTTGCATGGTGTTTCATAAGCGATTTCGAGCCCACTTGTTTGAGACGGGCGCTACGAGCGATGTCCCCTGGAAGTCGTGCCTGCATATGCTGTACTGGACGTCGATACTTGTCCTGGTGCGGAACATCTTTCGAGTGGTCGAGTACATCATGGACAAGAAGGGATATCTTCAGCAAAATGAGTGGCCGACGTTTGTGTTCGATTCGGTATTGATGCTCCTGGTCATGATTGCTTTCTACATCTGGTACCCGGATAGCCTTCACCAGCCCTCGAGGGACTCGATGATAGAGCTCATGTCGAATGATAGGGAGAACTCCGAGGAGCATGACCGGCTGAAGCCGGAGCCAAAGATATGGCATCATCTTACTGGAATCTCACTCATTCTGTACTTGTTTCGACGCAGGTCCTCGCGACCCAACAACGCTGCTTGAGGGAACGGGAAGTCGTATGCCGAAGCTGTCGAGGAATATGTGTTTGAGAGCGGAATTGAAGCCGTGGGTTACAAAATTATGCGAGAGGGGAAATAATAGTCACCTATTACTAGGGTGACAGAGTTTTGCTTGCCCGCAATGTTTTTATATAGCATCTGGGGTAATTATTGGCGAGGCGTACGCGGTGCGAACATAAAACCATTGTCCTAGACTATCATTTCCTAGAATTGAACAATAACTTGACCGCTTGCTGCCCAAATCCCCCTCTACTTAAGCCATCAATAGATATTGCCAAACTTATAAAAGAAGAGCACTAAAGTTCATTCCATCACAATTCTAGGCAAGCTTGGGCCTGACTGGCGACTCGACCAGGTCTCTCCGGACGGACACGGCTGCGCGAGTGCCCTCCTCAATCGCCCCGTCGATGAAACCTCGCCAGCCTAGGGCCCAATCAGAGCTGGCAAAGTGAATGTTGCCTTGTTGAGCCCGCATGTCTGAGAGGTGATTTGAAGGAAGGCTAGGGCTGGGGAAGAACCTGGACACGTTATTAGTATGCTTTGTGTTGCGATAGGGGAAAGCTTCATACCAGGCGCCCTTTGTGAACTCGTCTTTGGACCAATTGTGAAACACCTGCAACGGTTAGTTAGGGCAGGTCCCATCTTGGCGTCATTAACTTACTATTCTTTCAATATCCATCGGAACTAGCCCTTGGAAGGCCTTCTTCGTCGCGTCGATATTGTCTTCGGGTTCAAAGTGCTGGTGTGCCCCCCCGAAAGCCACAATGTGCGTGTTACCTGATGGCGTAGTTCCATCCCCAAAGGCATAGAAGAGATGGTTGTGAGGGTAGCTAATGCCAGTGTAAGATCGTAGGTCCCTATCACGCACCTCCGCGTGAACTTTGACACACTGATTGACATGCCCCGTGTTGGCAGCCGTCTTCTTGCCTCTCAGCAAGGGCGGGTCGAAGTTGACGTCGTTCAACACATTGAGAGGTATGGTGCTGACCATCTTCTTGGCTCGGTATGACTGGCCTGCCCGGGTGGTCACTGTTACACCGTCCTTGGTGTTCTTGACGCTGGCCAGGGGTGAGTTGAAGGCATATGTCAAGTTACCCGTTGCCAGGGCTTCTTGGAAGAAGCGAATAGCGAAGCTAGACTGACCGCCTCGGAACTTGTACTTGACTAGATACTTGATGCATCCCTCGTATGAGTACTCACAAAGTGCCCACCAGCGGAGAAACTCGAGGAAGCTCGTTGTCTCGAGAGTTCCGCCGCTGCATAGGAGGACGAACGCCTCAACACCGACACGTTCGTTGGGTGTCAGAGAGTCCTTGATTTGGTGCAGGCGATCTGCGACAGATATCCTGTCGTATTGGAGGGCTTCGGGGGTAAAGGCAGCTGTGTGGGGAAAGGGGATGACCCGCTTGCCTAGATCGCCGTCCACGTTGACGAGCTTGCGAAGCCCAGAGTCCATAATGGTGTCCTGTGAAGACGAGATGGTTAAATTATAAACTCCCAAACGAACCAATAAGGGGCCGACACTTACTTCTTCTTCGTGGCTAAACCGTTGAGTGCCATCAGGGCCGGCCAAGAGATACTGGTTGATACCCCGTGAAAAGTCAAGCGAGATTTCAATGTCGTCTTGCATCTGGTACCGTAGGATTTCTCTCCAGACGTTTGGCTGGCCCCAATAGACCCATGTGCCACCCATCTCAAAGGGGTATCCGCCAATATTTGATGACCATGAGCGGCCGCCAATGCGATCGCGCCCTTCGAGGAGGAGGACTCTAAGACCTATAAGCGAGGTAACCGTTAGCAGATGGCCACGGTTCTAGTAGAGTCGAGTCCTTACCAGAGACAGTAGTATCTCTAGATACTGTGAGGCCACAGTAACCAGCACCGACGACGATCACATCATAGATGTCAGGGGACGCATGGTTGAGGTTCGTTGGGGGCTGGATGGCTCCTATGCAGGGGACACCGGCCTTCAAGCCTTGTGCTTCAGTCCAAGAATAG
Organism: Fusarium setosum; assembly: GCA_013623625.1. Classification (NCBI taxonomy): domain Eukaryota; kingdom Fungi; phylum Ascomycota; class Sordariomycetes; order Hypocreales; family Nectriaceae; genus Fusarium; species Fusarium setosum. The sequence goes on along the minus strand of JABFFE010000456.1, from coordinate 28,221 downwards.
CCATCTTTGGACGCCATTGTGACTTGTTTTGCTTGGGTCCAACTTCGGGATGACAAAGTTTGGAAAAGAAGATTTTTCTTCCAACGTGGCTATTATGTAGTCTTCCTCCAACCCAACAGCAACCTCAACGGTAATGCCAACGGTCCGGCCACCGGACCGTTGGTATGCAACCACTTGTAATCATTGAATCACCCAATATCAATTGCCATTCACGGAAATTTCTCGAGAATCTGGGTCGTCGAAATCGATGTCATCACGACGACTTCCCTGATGGTTTTCTCTAAAAATTTCCTATTCAGGCTTGTCCTTTATCTCCGACAAGGCGCTAATGCACCCCGCGTTTTGGATGATAAGGATGGAGGAAGCGAGTTTCTCGCAAAATTACTGGATTGGGTAGGCTGAGACATGATTTAATAATTGACTTTGCTGTTTTCTTTCTTTGGCAAGTTCTTCGCTATTAGTACCTGAAATGGACGGGTATTTATCTGTTTCTGGAGATTCACTTGGAAGGAAGTGGACTTCAGGTTTCATTGTCGTGCATTGGTTGGTATCATTGGTCGGTACTATAACTCGTGCTGCCACCCTCAATTAGTTGGATTAAAGGAAGCACATCGACAAAATAACACAATGTCTTTACCCAATATAGGCATGTAAAATTGGTCCAATGTCTTGCTGAAAGTCTGACCACGTGGGTAGAATAGAGCCGGTCTGGGGATAGGAAGAACGTGGAAGGCAAATAAGGAACTTGAAGGAACGATGATCTGGAAGGGGTTATAGTCTCGACTTCATTACTTTCTACTCCTAGAAAACACAAGTTTCTGTCAAGGGTGATGCTGTAACTGGATCGCCTGCGACCTTAGAGGTATAATGCTATATTGAGGACCAGCATGACTCCAGATCAGCCTACCCGCAACCCAAGACGGTGCGGTTACAGGCGCACTTAATGGTTACACAACCTTACATATACCTTGTCGGCGGTGGCACAAAATCCTAAGACATTTGACACAGCCTGAAGGTTCTGGGTGATTTTTTCTTAGTTTCAGTAACTTGAGTTGCTTCCCTCCCGATTCAATCTGAGACATTGGAAATAAGACGGCACCAGTATAACGTCGCACTACGTAACCGTTGGAGCTTAGTAGAGTTATGCAAGACGATTACATAGGTAACTATCGTCGGCAATCTTGTTAGCTATCTAAAGTATGCTACGTGTTTGCAACGGAATAAGAATTCCCATGCGGGTATGATGGCGCAGAACTGGACTCTAGACCCGTGACGGACATACCATGCTTCATCATATCTTGCAAACGACGTCTTGTAGTTACGCACGCTCTCAGGTCAGCTTTACAGAGGCCGAGAAAGGTCAAGAACATTTCTATATGGTATAGTATGGTATGATATGGTATATAAATTGAAAGGAACATGCGCCTTTCCGCATATTCATGCTCTTCTCAGAACAACGCACTCGCCATTAAATAGATCATCGGTGCCTCTGATGAGTCTCGCCACAATGTCCGTAATCCGTAACTGTGTTAGCATCTGGTCTATGATGATAGATGTGAAAAAAAGACCGTGTTCTTTGTTGTTGAAAGCTAGCTTCCTTTGATGGGCCTGCGTCTCTTGGTGGAGATAGTCCATGCTGTTTTTGGTGTTGGAATTATAATCTCTATGGCGCGTCAGGGCGGTTTTTGAAGGGCTCTTAGGATAGTGCCTGAACTATCGTAGCAGCTGAAAATTCGGTGCGCTTTAGTTCTCCGCTTGTTGACTTGTCATGGTGTGTGCTCTTTGACCGGCTCACGCTACTCTCCAGGCGAGCAGAGGACTAGGCTGACATGAGCACGCCGAGACAGGCTCATAGTAGTGAGCTGGGAAATCATCTAGGCGACGGAGAGACATAAAATGTAGTGGATTAAATAGTTCGCACTGGGGAAAACACGACACACGTATATAGAAAGGGCAAGGATGGAAAGATGCTACGTGTCCAGGGGCGGGGAGATGGCAATCGACACATCAGTCAAGACGTTGCAGGAGACTCCCCGAATGAAGCCGTAGGGTTCTTAAAGATAACCAATATTAATAAAAGCGAAGGCGTCTCTATTCTATATTTATAGAGATCTATATGCACGTGATGAGGGCCGAGTAATCCGGACGGGATATGGACGGTCTGGTGATAGATCATCTCGCGGACATGTGGCGGCTCAACTCATCATTACGCACCAGCTAGCGTGCTGCGTTGCGCGTTATTGTCAATGGAGCTTTGATAGATTCAACTCATACTGACGTTAGAGCAAGCCACTCGACCAAGCCCTGCTGATTAATGTTTATTACAACTGATGGGAATGGTCAGAGCCCACAAAGCTTTCGGTAACTCCCGAGTAACTGGCAAACTAGGTGCGCCACGCTGAGCTGAACTTGCACTTAGCGGCACGCAGTTCCGTCCAAGGCTGTAGCGAAGGCTGCAAGCCCAGCGTTGGGTGCACTTCACTCCTGCTGCTGCTGGTGATTTGGACATGGGCGTCCAAGTAGCCATTTGCATCTGTTAGGTCAATTGAACTGTCCCCAGAGAGCAAATATGTGGTTCAATCTGGTTATTTGACGAAGCGGTTATTTTAAACCTAGAGTATAAAATCATGAGTGATGTTGCTTGGAGCTTTTTAAGCGCAAGAGGCTCTGGGAAGAGACTGCGCCCATCGATAATTGGAAACTTGTTGGTGGCAGTGTTTCTGCTTCGGCGACACGATGCCGCGTGTGTTGCTGAAAATACTACCTTGTGGCTTCTGTGGTGGCGCGGACGCAAACTAGTGAAATTTGGACGATCTAGACTCTTCCGCTTGGGGGTGAGACGTGTATATAGTGGCACCAACTTCCCATAAGTTAATACTATTCTTCCCCTTTCCCATCTTATCCTGTATACGAGAACGCCGGATCATTCAAAATGCATCTCTTCAAAGCAGTGTATCTCGCCAGCTTTCTACAGCTCATCTCTGCCCAGGAGGTCACAGACCCGTCGGTTGTAACACCTACGGGGGCGACAGTGCGTTGTATCTCGCGCTTCTTGCGCAATTATTACTTTGCCATGTTTCTGACTCTAGCGCGCAGTTTGGGTACCCGATACAGTTGCTGTGGTCCGGCTCCAGTCCGCCCTTTTATGTAACTATCGCGCCAGAAGAGGGTGCTCCGCCGCTGTTCACGATCGGACTGACATCGGCTTTCCAAGCGACGTGGTCGGTGGATCTAGCACCAGGAACTACGGTGGTGTTGGTCGTGAGGTAAGCCGTGAAGGGTTCTTTTAGTTGCGATTGTTGGGGAGACATGGGCTTTGACACTCTGCAATAGGGATTCAACTGGTCGAATTGCGACTTCGGCGCCTTTCACCATCGCTCCAGGCACATCTGCTCCAGCCACCACCCTCATCACCACGTCCGACTCGGCTGGGAACAATTTCACAGTCACCGGCGAGATTGTAGTGATTAGTAGTAAAACTACTACTGTGCCCTGTCGGACTGTCATCACGACCAATTCTGCAGGAAAAACGGTGACCAAGACTGAGGCAGGCTCATCCGTCGTATGTTGTCCTACATCGTCACCAAGAAGAACAATGGCTAATCATAGGGGTTGTAGCTACCAACAGAATTGCAGGGCTCTCATGTCTCGACGCCGACTGCAACGGCGGTATCGTCGCCGTCTGCTGTCAAAGCAGGTGCGGGAAATCTGGATAGGTCAACCGCACTTCTTGTATCTGTGGGACTATCGGGGATCCTGGCGGCAGTTTTAGGTTTACTCTAGCAACAGGCGGCAATTCAAAGGACGCACAAAGTAGGTAATCTATGAATAATAAGACACCTTTACGGCGCAGTGGTGACCACCGGGGGCCTTCTTTGTACAAGCCGCTAGTTTAAATTCAGTTAGAAGACTGTTAAAAGAGGTGGCGATAGGAAATCTTAATGGCAGATTCTAGACCGGTCCGGCGCGGTCCGGGTTCTTTGACGGCAGATAGGTGTCACTCGTGTGAGGGGCCGAGACGGCCTCACTTCATGTTGTGCGACGGCTCGTCCGAAGATAAATGGAAGCCCTTTGCCCGGCGAGGAGGTCCTTGGCTCATTCATTTTACGGGCCAGAATCGACAGGAATCACATCGGCAATGTCGGAATCAACCTCATCGACCCTGCGCGAAGGCCACCTGGAGCCTCGACTGTCGAGGTTGACTATGGTGGCTATGGCCTTTGCGATCCTCAAGTTCGTCGTCTTGTTCTCTCTAGAGGCGTGTAGCCATCGTGGGATTTAGCAGCTAACATAAGTGCAGCACCTGGATTGCCCTCGCCGGCTCCGTTGGCCTCGTTCTCCCGTCCGGCGGCGCGGTAGCGCTTCTATATGGCTTCATCTTCTGCGTCCTCTGCAACTTTGCCCTCACGGCGAGCCTCGGGGAGATGGCATCGATATGGCCAACGGCGGGTGGCCAGTACCATTTTATCTTTGCTTTATGCACTGAACGATGGAAGAGGCTGATGGTAATAAACTCGCGGAATCTTCACCTAATTGACCTTCTGACCTGACATAGAGCTTTTGGGTTGGCTGGATCAACATTGGTGGCTGGTTCGTTGTCGTTACAGTCCAAGGCTTCTTTGCAGGTACGTCTACTCTTCGACGATATCGTATCTATGCTTACTTGCGACCAGCTCAGTTTATATGTGCTGCTGCCGTTGTGGCCTCGGATGACAGCTTCGTTGTGACGCAGTGGAGCACTTACCTGATCTTCCTCGCCATTCTAACCTTTGCAACCGTTGCCAACATCTTTGGGAACAGAATCCTAGGACGGTGGAATGACGCAGCATGTGAGTCTTAAAAAAAAAAAAATATCCTAGCGATTCGGCTCTAACCCTAGCACAGTAATGTGGTCCGTTTTGGGTGTTGTTATCATCGGAATCATACTCCTGGCCATGTCTAAGAAGAGTGAGGCGTCTTTTGTTTTTACTCACTTTGACAATCAGACTGGCTGGTCTGACGGAATGGCGTGGATCCTCGGCTTGCTCCAGTCTGCGTTGTCACTTATTGGGTTCGATGTCGTTTTGCACATGGCCGAAGAGATGCCAAACCCTGCAAGAGACGCACCCCGAGCAATGATGTATGCTATTGCCGTTGGAGGAGTGACGTGAGTTAAATTCCCCTATGCTCTACTTACAATTGACTTACTAGAACATAGTGGCGGCGCATTCATCCTCATCATGCTCTTTTGCCTTCCAGACCCAAGTGCGATCGCCTCGACTGCAACTGGCATGCCCATCGTCGAGATGATCTACCTGGCAACAAAGAGTCGAGCAGCCACGACTATCCTGACTCTGATGCTAAGCATATGTTTCATCAATGGGACAAATGCGAGCACGACGAGTGCTAGCCGGCTGCTTTTCGCAATGGCGAGAGACGGTGGTATCATCTTTCCCGAGTTCTTTTCTCACATTGAGCCTGGCTTGAATGTCCCTACCCGAGCGATTTTACTCTGCTACTTCTTCAACGTTGCGTTTGGTCTGCTCTACTTGGGCCCTAGCGTGGCTTTCGGGGCGTACATGTCCTCGTGCACGATTCTGTTGAACGTTTCCTATGCGTTCCCGGTCGTGACTTTACTCACCCGTGGTCGAGGGGTATTGAAAGCTCATCAGAAACCAGACACTCCTTTTAAGCTGGGTAAATGGGGGTATGTGGCCAACGGGGTTGCTTCTATCTTTGTTATCGTTACCTCTGTTGTAAGTCAACAGCTCTCCTCGTTTCATAACTGGGATATCTAACTTGAACAGTTCTTCTGCTTCCCAACAACAATTCCGGTGTCAGGGAACACGATGAGTGAGTTCTGTCGAACTGAATCCGAGCGTGCCATTTTCTGACGAATTGTAGATTACGTTTGTGTTGTCATTGGGATTTTGGTCGTCCTCATCGCGCTCTACTGGCTGTTCTATGGGCATCAGTTCCAGGGCCCGGTACGTGCATTCTGCCCCTACTTAATGAGACCGTATTCGAGGCTGCTGACCTTGTGCAACCCAGAAATTTGATGTCATTTTCGGCGATCACACAGAGGGCATCGTTGTGGCTACTCACCGACAGCACATGGCCGATGACGAGAAGGCAGTGGTCGAGAACCATGATTAGTGTTGCAAGGATGAAACCTTGGAATCCTCCAAAGTGGCAAGTTATCGCAGAGTTGATGCGATGCATCTTTACATGGTCAATAAATTCGTGCCATTGGATGATATACCAATATAGTTATAGGGGTTCGGTGAATGAAATCAGCCACCTCGCGGAGGGGCGAATACCTCATTTTTGTCGCGATTTTCCCCGTGTAAAATGGCAATGAAAGCCCAGACCAAGGTGCCACCAGTCAACAAGCTACGCTACCATGTGCCGTGTCTATTGAAATTAAAGCGTGCATCACGATCGAGATGCTGGAGGCTTTTGGGGCGGTATGGACATTTAATTAAGGCCTGCATTTGCCTTGACATGTTTTAGAGCAGCTAATCCAGGCCCTGACGGCGACCGTCCCCACGCTGAAAACCGAAAACAGGCCACTCCCGCTCCTCCGCAGCAGCCACCTGTGCAGCAGTGGAGTGCGCTGAACTCGAGGACGATGGGCGATCTGGTCTCTCGATTGAGGCGTTTGTGTGCCACAAGTTGCACCCATACCACCAGCGTCCCACATAAGCTGGAGCGCGCTCTCAGCCAGGACCCGAGGAAAAAAGCCAATATTTACGCAAGCGTACCAAGACGCACAATCTTCCCACGACCCGGTTGAAAATCGGCAAGCATATGGGGTTGAAAATCATGCACATGACCTCAAAAAGACATCCGCACTTGAGGCCCCCAATGATGCTCATCCTCGGTTATGAGCGTGCGTCTGGCAAGAGCCTCACCAGCTGTCAGGCATCCATTGGGCACATTTTAGATAAACAAAGCTGCAGCCCATAGGCTTTCGGGGTCCTCTGTTCCAGCGCCTTTTTCGCTTTTCAAGCAACCAGGCCATGTCGAGTTGATGCCAACGAATTTGATATGGCATCAGATACGCTACACCGACGGCGACCTTTTCCTAGCCCTCTCTATCGCTGAGCGGCGACCGACGTCGGCCTGCTCCGGACGCAACTCCCGTGATCCACAAGCGGGCACATGACCAATCCCCACGAAGTGGGTGGGGCCTTCGCTCAACACCGCAGTCAACACCAGAGTCCTCATGTCTGATGCACCAGAAGCTCCAGATGAAAAGAAGGCTGGGAGGCCTTACGTGGAGGATTACCCCGAGGCTAATGAGGGGAGGAAGAAATCGACATCCGACCCTCATAAACGACCTCCAAGACGAAGGAGGGCTACTGACACTCAAGCTAACCGACCTTTCCGACAACATGTTTTGCATGATTCGTTCGACGACACCTATCTAAACGGCTTGGGGGGTTCTCGGTATCTGGGGCCAGCCGGTGAAATTCCTCCCTTTCAGAAACTTTTAGGTGATAACGGCTCCTTCATCCCGCCATTTAACTTGGATGCCCAGCCTCAGTCAACCGAGTCCCCTCTCAGCTCATATCAGCCCACAAAGATACCATCCACTCTTCACGCCGCTACTTGGACCGACCATCCTAACTACCAGCCTCCTGTTGGCGGAATATCTGGGAGCCCATATTCTGCCACATTCCCGCCACGAGGTCCCTTCTTGCCTCCAAATCGACAGATACAGTCTGCTATTGGCATCTCGAGCCCGGACGGTTATTATCCCGGGAACGAGTATCACCCTTCATCACAACCTTTCCCACAGTATGGCGGGCCTAGTGCTCGAGGACTGCCGCCACCCACGGCGGTGCCCGCACCGCGAAAGCCAAAGCCCATCGTGGCAACTAGGCAACACAAGAAAGAGAAAGAGGCTCCGGTAAGGAGCAAGGAGAAAGTAGTGACACACAAGGAATCGAAGAAGGAGCTTGACAGACTGCGACGACGAACCGAAAGTGTCGAGGATACATTCGTCGATCAGCTCCGGCGATTGAGAGATGCGGACACTGCATCAAACCCTGAGCGGCTATTGCTCGACTGGGTCCGAAGCTCCTCGACATTCTCTCGACCGATGCCACCTGAGACACGCTCTTGGGACGAAAGACGTACTAGCGAGTACGACAAAATCTTGGACGAGATTATTCGATTCCTTGACGGGAAGAGGAGCCAGGGCAGTCGGGGATCCGTGAGGGAGACCTTGGATGACATGAGGAGGAACAAGCTTGAGCTGGAACGAAGAACCATGTCGGAGCCTCGAACCGATCCTGATTTCCGAGCCGAGGTTGAAGCCATCGTCTTGGACGTGCTGAAGCACTTGAGGATAGAGGAAGCCGGTGATGAAGGACAGTCGACCCGGCAGGCCACCCAACGAAGCATTCGCGATCACGCTGAAAGCCTCCGACGAACACGAGGCTTGAGCTCCGTGGCTCCAAGTACTGCCCCTGCCGCATCCTTCAAGAACTATGCCGTCGCTCAGAGATCATCGAAGGACGCAGCTCAGCTGTACATGCAGCAGAAACAGGAAAATACGCTAAACTTGGGGAGACCTCGGGCCCAGCGAGCGTACACAGATGACGCAACCTCTACGGCCCCGACTCTGAGAAGCAGGCTAGGCGAGCCATCTCGACGATTGACTGATCTCGTATTTATCAAGGGGGGGAGATTGGAGCCAGTCATACATGAAGAGATTGAAGAACTTGATTCCACAGCAGACGGACTCGGTCTTGGGCGGCGCAGGTACCCTGGCAGCAACACACGGCACCAAGAGGATTTTGGACCCGATGAGACGGAAGGCATGATTCCTAGTCGCAAGCCGTCACGTAACCCGTTTGCTCCTAGCCGGAGTAGGTCAAGAAGCTATCCGCTGCCTGAGGTGCCAGAACCGCCCACGTACCCATGAGGAAGAAGGAATGGGAGAGACTACAGGCTAAGTCGAGACGGTGGAGGATGAGAGGGAGTAGCGGGCGAGTTTGTAATGTAATAGAGTGTACGAAACATCCATGTCTGTGCAAAGCATCAGCAGCCTTGTAGGTAGATGACTGTCTTGGTCGAAAGCCATGTCATTGAACGGGGGACCAGACCCTTACTACCATATGTACCGAAGCTTTGCGCTCTGAACTATATTCACTGCTCTCGAACTCTGTCCTGTAAGTGGCTAGTGAGGGAGCTGAATGCCGACCTGGCACTGTGGGAGTGCTCGCGGAAATGGGGTCCCCGCCGTTCGCCCAGGACGATACATGAAAATACGGGGCATGTCCAGGGGCTAAGGTACTCACTAATCTATATCGTCTATCCTAAAACACCAGGGTTAAATGCCGCCGATGTACATGCAATGTGACGCTGCAAAGTAGGCCTTTAGATGGAGCTTGATCTTTACGTTTGTGACATCCACGCATAGAGATCGCCCCCGACAGCAGAATGTACGTCCCCTTCCACGGTGTTCTTTGTTTTTGTGAGGACAAGCTACCCTTGACGGTGCAGTCAAGCAGTCCAGATAATACCTTGGGCTTCGACTGTCTGGGGCCGGCCCTCGCGCCATTGGTCGCTTATGTCCGACTCTTCGGCATTTTCGACCAAAACATTTTTTTTACACAAAATATCACCCTCGCTATGTCCGAAAGGCACCGCTCGATCCCTGAACAGGCATTATGGTATTATTCCCGCTGGCGAGGCACTTTCTGTCCCCGGTTCGGAAACCCAAGATGCTTGGCAGGACTGAAGCGAAGATGTACAACTTGCAAACCCCGAGGACGGACTCTTTTCGGTCACGAAATGTCGATTTACAACACAATCAATCAGATATATATTGGCGAGACACACTACCTCAGTCCTTTCATGACAACAATTGGTAATCATAACTCCAACAGTCTTGACATCCAGCCTTCGGATTTCTCCTGGCTCAGCTTCATCTCCTTACTTCCCAACATTTCCAATACTCTCATGACACGGGGTGATCATCGACGTGTGCAGCTCATCTCCCAACAATAAGAATCTATCTCTACTTCACATATCTGGAGCTCGATATGAGTGTTCATGTTCATCCCCAAGAGAAGTTGGTAAACTCTGCCATGTCATCCATAGCCCAGTCACTCATCCAGTCCATAGCCATGGCCTCAACCCCGATATTAGTAAAGTCAAAGTCGGGCACATTCAGGTCTGAGTCAGTCATCCCGTTCTGTCCAGGGGATGGAGAGACCTCTCCCTGTTCAGACATCTCCGATGACAACCCCAGCGCTTCAGCCACAGCCGCCAGCTCCTCTCGACACGTCTTGGCCGTCTCAACAGCCCCGGTGGCAACGCTCTCCTCAAGACCAGCCTTGTCGGCCCCATTCTTCATCGCAAACATATGCTTTATGTAGCATGAGAGGAAGCAGTGGCTTTTGATGTGGGTTTCGCCGGCGCGAATGCGGGATAGGCTCCAAGCCTCGGCGTTCACGAGAATAGAAGATAACCTCGTGAAGTCATTGTCGCGTGTACTGTGGACTCCAGGCAGCTGATTTATGCCCGCAGAGGTCTTGTCACCCAATTTGCTGGCCAGTTCAAGGATGATGCCGAGCAGAGCATGGAGAGGAACAATGCGGAACATGCCGCCGCCGTTGGTCAAGAGCCTGTGGAACAAGACCTCGGGAGAGGACTTTGGATGGCCAGTTGAGTCTGGCACACCGTGTAATGGAGGATAGGCTGTTAGTAGTGGCTCAGGGCTAGTACTAGCTGTTCTGTTCGAGGTAGCGACCGTCGACGTGCCGGCTCCAGTGGATGCTTTGTTGCCCTCAACATCTTGGCTGTCCACAAAGCCTGAGACTTGCGCAATCTTGAGCGCTCCATCAATGTACATCTTCTGAGAGAAGTAGTATTTGGGGTCGCTTAGAGTCTGCAGAATAACTGGTTGGTGCAGGGCATGGAAGCACCGGTAAGCCATCAGTTCAGCCAGCGAGGCGTGGAATCGTGTGGTTGCCACACCATCTTGTGTCTGTAGAAGCCTTTCCAGAGTGTTCGAGAGAGTGTTGCAGGCCTGAACAAGATCTGAGTTCAGTCGAAGCGTCTCGTCGTATGTTTGTCGGCCACGGAAGTCGTTGGCGTGTTGGAGTAGGCGGAGACGTAGCGGGAGGGACCTAGCGAGAGCAATCGCAACAGACATACGGGTCTTCTTTCCGTCCCCTTCATCCCTACTATCGTCGAGCGATGGATCGTCCCTCTCAGACCCCAGCCCCTCGTCGTTCAGGTTTGCAGGAAGCAACGTATCATAGTCATGCGCAACAAGTCCTGGCGCTGCGCTTGCGTCGAATGAGCTCTGCAGATTCAACTCCAAAATGGTGAACCATAGTCGCCGTCGCATCTCCGATCTAAACACGCTCATGCCACCCTCGCGCAACTTACGAGGGTCACGGTGCAAGCCCATAAACATGGCTGTCCTCAAGAGGGTCCCCGTTGGCACCCACACGGTATCATGCCCCGTGCCGCAAACAATTCTTGCGAGCGTCAGCAGCGTCAGGGTCTGTATCCCCGCGATGGTCATTCTGCTTTTGTCAGACGGAAGCATCGACCAGAACTGAGCTTCATAAATCCATAGCGTAGCCTTGGAGCGATAACTGAACTTGTCATCGAGCAAGCACGCTCCCAGTGCAAGCACCAGTTGAAGTTGTATTCGGAAGACGGTCGGCGTAAGGTTAGGCTCCTGCCAATATCGTTCATAGTCGGCACGCAGGCTAGGAAGATGTAGAATTGGGAAGACGGGCTCCAAATTAGAGATGTAGAGGTCCAGGAGACAGTCGGCGGTAGGGCGTGGGATGTTGATGGATGTGCCGAGGGTGTTGGAGGAAATGGGCTGGAGACGGGATTCCTTGATGCGGCGGCCAAGAGTTTTGCATTGGCTAAGGAGAGTGTAGAGTTCGCCCTTGGTTGATTTGGGGTTGTAGAGGCAGTCAAGCTCAACAGGGAGCTATCATCTCGTCAGTTGCGCGTTCTCACAAGGTAGTGATAAAGAACTCACAAAACCCAGTCCAGTCATCCAATGGCTTCGCCCAAAGTATCTCGTTCTCGAGATATCGTCACCAGTCGAGGGGTCCTTACCCTCGTTCTCAACGCTACCCTCGCCAACGGAACTCTCTGGCTGATCATTGGACTCCTCCCCCAAGACCTGGATGCTATCGGTCCATCGAGTGCTATCCGTGTCCCCCGATTCAGGCACCGGCCTCGAGGCTGAACTGGATCTCGGCACGGGGTGGGTGTTTTCAGTGGAGCAGTGGCTGCTGGTCGGTGTTGGAGCCATGGCGGGGCGTATGCTCACGGTGCGAGAGGTGGGAGGAGGCGCATCAGGCTGCTTCTTCTTCTGCTTGGGCACATGGACCGGGACGTATGTGCACTGTCCTGGATCAGCAGACTTGGAACACTGATTGCAGGGAAGCAGTCTGTCACAGCGAACTTTGCGCCGGCGGCATTCCTCGCATGCCAGGGCTGGACGGCGACGCCTCTTTTGCACCGGAGCGGGGGCCCAGGCGTCTAGAGAGATAGTCTGTTGGGCGGACATTTGAAACTCGGGCATTTGTTGTCCTCGATGAGTTGCATCAAAGTTCGGGGATTGTGGAATGAGGAGGGTGCTGAGGTTCCCCATGAAGTCCGGGGTTTCTTATGTCCGAGGGTGCTGATCTAATGGCCATGGATTGACACGTGATTGGCTGAAATGGCGAATTCGCCGAGACTAGCGGCGCTTCTATTTACGGCAATTCATTCAACTCATATTCCAAGGCAGCTATTTAAATAACAAGCAGCTCTTCTCTGATAAATCCTATGTCGGAGACGGTTTAGTTCAGGTATGATATAGTTGAGTTATATAAAGAGTTAAGCAATGGTATTATAGCCGAGTACTTATGCCATTACAAAGACGATGACTTGGGCCTGGGTTGCAATGGCTCATCATCCCGCTTGTCTTTTAACTACTACCGATGGGTATTTGACTGGTAGTCTCCAGGTGGCCATTACCTCTAAATGGCTCCCGGACTGCAGCCTGAATCATCTTGCCCTATGAAGCACAAGATTGGTCCCGCAATCTGCAAGCAATGACCGGAATGCAGTAGATAGGTTGTGTCTCTCCTTGACAACTGGTTCCCTCGTTTTCAGGCTATTCTCACGAACTAATAGGTTTCCGCCTTCCAAGTTTTCTCAACCCAAAGCAAAGATAAACTCCAGCCTAGATAATCAGGGCGTCTATTTTAGTCTAATGCAGAACGGTCTATATCTATAAATCATTGTACAAGATGGTACATGCAAATCGTGAAAAACGCAGCTATCCAATGCAGGTAGGATACCCTCAATTTTGTACAAGAAGACTTCAAAACCTGAGAATCACCCTCCAACTGCTCCTTGAGCCTCTTTCGATCAATATTCTGTATGTCGACGCCCTGCTCCAGCGCCATCACAGCTGCAGTGGCAGCGCTCTGCCCTAATATCATATATACTGGCTCCATACGGATAGCCGATAGTGCAATGTGCGTAGCACTTAGCGTGACGGGGTTGAGAAAGTTGGTTGCGTCGCTTGCCCTGGGAATGATGGAACCGAACGGGATATTAAAGGCCACAGCGTTAGGCACGTGTACCAAGCCCTCGTCAAAGATGCGATGATCAACGACAACGCGCTCCACCTGGTGCACATCAAGGGTGTAGTGGCCCACAGCAACAATGGTGTCGTTCTCGTATTGCTTGGGTGCTTGGATATCGGTTTGTGTCATGGTGTACACCCCGTCCATGCGCCGGGCCTCTCGGATATAGAGCTCAGGCGGCCAGTAGTCGTTGTCCTCCCACTCGTCTTTAGCATAGCCCCAAAGGCTCGCATCCAAACGGATCTCTTCCGGGATGTCTTCGTGATTTGCCAGAGTCCACAGTAGACCCTGTGCCCAGACTTTGTGTCTATGCGCAGAAGCTTGCCGTTCCTCGTATGAGTATTTTGCATAGTTGGAAGTCTTGTTGTAGTTCCCGCCGATCAGGTCTGTGCTAACTTGCCCGTTTGCATTGGAGTCGGTCTTGCAGTTTGGCATAAGCTGGGTGGTGAAGAATGGACCATAGTAGCCTGCCTTGATGTAGCGGAAGAGGATCTCGTACTCAGACTCGTTATAGCCACGCGGCTTGAAGAATTCGACCTTGTTGTCATCCTCCTGAGTGAGAGATAGTCTATAGTTGAAAGCTTGGAGGCGTTGATCTTTCGTGCCGTGAGTTTTCTCGCGCCCATCGATGACCCGTCCAACGCCGTGAATCAACCCGCTGTCGGGATCCCCTTCCTCAACGTAGGGATCGATTGTAGAGAGCAGATTAGGGCCATTTATGAAGACCCCGGCCGCCCACTCACCATCTTCGTGCTCGCTTTCGCGCCCCACTCGGTATGGGATAGCCGCCGTCTCCATGAGGTCACCTTCATAGCCAGCGTCTATGAAGAATTTCCCAGAAAACGTCGATCCGGATTGGGTGTTGAAAGACCTGATCTCCGTTCCGTCCTTGTCGACACCTCTGCCGGTACGTATGATGGACTCGTTTCGAAAGACAGGTATCTCGTCGTCCTTAATCCACTTCTCCCAGATCTCTTCGGCCACTTTCGGTTCAAAGGTCCACTGGACCTTCTTGTCCGTATCGATTGCCGGACCTGGCTGGGCACGAATGTGTTTGGCAAGATAGTCGTCTCGTGATTCGAGTGTCCATGCATTATCGTCCTCATAATACTCGTAGACTTTGCTGTAAAATTCCCTAGCGATGCCGCCGATGGTGTTGCCGTCTTTTGAGTCTGTCCAGCCCAAGCCCGATGTCGTCAAACCGCCAATTCTACTTCCAGGGAATACCAGAGCAACAGTTTTGTTCATGCGCATCGTCTGGATCGCAGCCGCCAACGCCGCGACTGTGTTTCCGTAGACAACTACATCGGATTGGTGGAAAATGGCTTCTTGGTCGCATGACACAAGGTGAAGAAATGAAGAGACAGTGGCCAGTACCAAAAGAATGAATCGTAGTGACGCCGCCATCTTTTCCTAGGTGCTGCTGCCTGGCTGCTTAACGCAGCCCAGGCGAGATGAAGACCAAGAAATTGAGTGAGTGATTATGTTGGAGCGAAAAATTCTTGGAAAAAGGATTAATTTGGGAGATAATAAGCTTTGACCTGGAAGTGGTGTGCTTGCTTGATAGCTTTGCGGGGCGGCCAAACCGACGGCCATTCCTCGATTGGGTAACAAGCGAGTTCATGCGCCAACCATTTAGTAAATGATTCGCCAACATTCGCCAATCGGCCTTGCCTGATTAAGATGAGGTCCCGTAATGACAGGCCGCGTCACGTCACCACGTGCTCGTCCAGACGCGGTTTGGATACGAGGGAGGCAATCAAAACATCTCTGGCTATCTGGATACAGGTAAGATCGACCATCGCTTGAATCCGATCGAGTCGACCCTTGGTATCGTCTCATTTGGTCGGACAAAGCCTCATGCCAACGCATCAGCAGGATTCTGACTGCCAAGGCGCTTTGCCACGACTGCGCCCCCGTTGCCAAGGGGTAAATAACGCAAATGCGAAGGATGCGGTCAGAAATCATCAAATTCAAATCGACAGTCGGCCATCTTGATTCATGCCCAGACCCATGTACCCGTCAATCGACCCAAGCCTCTGATCCTTGCCACGGCTAAGAAGATCTTGCTTGGCATGTGGTAAGGCTGTCCCTCCACGCAGCTGGGGTTGTACCAGGATGGCGCCAAGATAATAAATGGCCTTATATGCTGGGTACTGATATCGTAAGACTGAGGTTGTACAGCATCAGGCGCGATGCTCAAATGAGGTAGGAAAACAGTATGGTTATAGGCTGGCCTCATTGACTGGTTTTGCCCTCCAATGTGCGTCTTTGCCCCGACACCTAGCCCTTGTCATTATGACGTCTGAAATTTCTGCAAACATGATCCTACGCCTGACTTATCCTAATCAGCTATGCGACGCGACGTTTCTGTTAGTTACAACAACACATTCGCTAATAAACCGACGAATAAGTTTCAGTTTTGATGACACATAGATACCTTTGCACATAGCCTTGCCTCCTTAGTGGCAAAGTTTTGAAGCACTTCTCTATGACATGCATGATCAAAGCGGGGTAATCTACACTCCCATGCGTTGCTGCAAATTGCGACGGGTCTGTTGGTTGATTTATGGTTATGCCTTGTTACTCAGCAACTTGCTCAGCCTGCGTGCATCTGCTGATGGTTAGCCGAGCCTGATCGGAATAAGAATTGGCCCAAGTTCTTCTGTGGTGAAACCATTCCTCCTCTCGCTCCTAAATGCCACCTACCTTAGGCATCACTTATGCATTCCCTGGTCAGACGCTTGTTTTCGGCCTCTTTGGTGAATGCCTACTGTGCCACCGTTCCGCTGCGAACGCAGAAACTCAACCGAAGTGGTCGTCACCGACGCCCTTGGCAGTCGGTCAATCTGGCAGTTCCTTCCTGTTGTGTATCTATTCGAATCATAGTAATGGAGTGGCTAATGGCTTTGATTCCTAATACACGCAAGCATATGAAAAGGATCAATGCACTCAGGAGACGGGAACCTGGCTGACGAGAGATGGAAATGTGAGAGAAGGATCAAAGTTTTAGAGGGCTCATGCCTGGGAATGAACCTCATGTTTCTTTAGCTCTTCCTTCCTTTATCAAGTAATATATCCTTCTTCCTTCGAACCGCCGCGCACACGCCAAGGACTTTGCCGATATTCAAGGTCCTGCTGAAACCTGGATATCCTTCTCACGATTGTGGAAGTGGCCTAATTGATGGCTTCTTCAAAGTTCCCGAGCATCCTTCCTACCCCTGGGATACCTAGCTGCCTGGAAAATTACTTCCCATCGCATTCATAGGGGAACTGATGGGCATCAGGGAATCGCTAGTCTACCACCTAGCCCTGAATTCTGCTTCGCCGCGGTATTTCCGAGCCGTTACCTTCCGGTACCACTGGGGATAAATAAGGTAACGCGTACTTCATAAGGCATAGATGGTGATGGAAGAAGTCGGCATTTAGTAGGTAGCCGCATTTCCATATATCAACAATCATGGGAGAAGATCTATGCACTACCTTCCTTATCTATTATACTTGCGATGAGTATCACCTCTTAGAGCTAAGCTAGCTTTTCACTACAAGTTAGAGAATATAGCTAGAGACTGTGAATATATTTTATGAAAGCGACTTATTCCACGCAAGAAATAGTACCTCAAGCACAAACCCAGCGACAATCATATTCATCAATTCGGGTTAACATTAAGAAAGATAGGTTAATAGTTCGACCCAGGTAGCATTGAATGTCAAGGCCCGGCAAATATAGGTTCAAGGAGGTCGGATTCTTTGATGTGGGTAAGTTTAAGATCCCAAGAGTGGGCTCGCGCAGGTACCTTAGCCCCAGCTCAGCACCAACTCAGGTTAGAGCGGTATGAGCTCAGCTCTGGAAACGGAAATGGATTTTGGTGTGCTTGAGTTTCGTCTCAGAGTTAAGTGGCATTGAAAGACAAGCCATTGGTTGTCACTAGTCACGCAGCAGCAGATGAAATACCCTCTCTCTATTGCTGGGGTAAGCAACCCAAATTTACCGTGGGTGAAAGACGAGAGACAAGCTTTGTTATGCAGACTCGCATGTCTGGGCAAGTGGTTATCTGAAATTCATCATCAACTTCTGGCAGGTCTATTTCAAAGAAACCTAGCATCAGCTCTGCGACGTAACTCATCACCGTGAGTGACATATCAATGGTAGTTTATTAAGAAGCTCGATCATGAACTGGTTGATCCAATCGCCAAGTTCACCAGCTAAGCTTAGAGTAAATAGCACTTAAACCCTGCTGAAGCTGGTGCATCTTTGCAAGGAAAGCGGGCGATACAGATATGATTGTCGGTGTACCTACCCCCCACATAATTATCGACAACCTGAGGAGCATCTCAACCCCTGCCGTGGCAATTAACACACTCGAGTTCCAGTCGTGCGCCTTTGTTCTTTCAACTAGTTCAATTCTCGAGGCAAATGCAGTTGCGAACTCGAGCTGTTGGGACCACATCATCCATGTGCTGAATTTGACCACTGGTATACTAAGCATCTTTTAACATTCTAATTGCATTTCTGAGTAATCTGAGGGTGGGGAATTCGACTACGGGTATTCCAGGATCAACCAAGAGGAACCCATCACCTGGAGAAACGGCTGCCCCTCGGCGTCGGCGTTCGTGGAATACGAACCAAATCCATTTTTACCTGCCCAGGACCCATCGGGCGCACCAATCGGCTGGGCCTACTCACCGAGATATATGGGCGCCCCATCTCATCTGGCGTTACAGTGCCCGAGCGCCGGATTTGATAGCTCTTTTCACTCACGGAGCTATCAACCAGTCATCCGTTTTAGGCTGCTCGTTAAGGGAAACGCCACTTTGAGCTGGAATAAGCTTACCTTGAATAAGCATCGAATTCCACTAGCTTGGCCCGGCGTCAAGGGGCAGGGATCGCCTTCGCCGCCAGCCTATCAAGGCCAACCTGGCTGTCACCTCAGTGGAGGGATTATTCCGTCCGGAACCCTCCTGAAACGCTGAGGCTGAACCCGAGCACCTTTGCTCTTTGACATGATCCTTTAATCGATATTCCGCCTCGCTATTTGCTCTACGCTAGAGATTGGAACGGGGTCGAGGCTGGCTTCTGGAAACCGTCACAATGACCGAGGAACCCGCCGACGGGAGATGGTGACAGTCCGGAACGTGGATATAAGGCGTGCAGATCCCCTCTCATTGTGGCTTGATCCAGCAGCCCAATTCACCTTCAAGCTTCTTAGTACATACATCTTTTTACCAACTCTACTGTTGACCAGTACTTTCTGTGCTTTAACAAGACCATTACACACACAATTCACCATGCACGCCCACAGCATTGTCGCTCTGCTCGCTGCCGTCCCCTCAGCTATGGCTTGTCTCGGTTACACCGGTGGTGTTCCCAAGCCCACTGACAGCAAGTCTCTGAGCGCCCCCAAGACCCTCAAGAAGGGCGAGGTCTTTGATGCCGGTTGGGTCCGATACGACCGTGGTGTCAAGTGCACTGGCCAGGCTGAGGGTGGTAAGTTACCTTGGTTCTTTTCAGCTTCTTTGTTCCAAAGTTGACCATCTACACAGGCTCCAAGGATGCTGTCTTCATCCTTGAGGATGGTGCTACTCTCCGCAACGTCATTATCGGCGCCAACCAGCGAGAGGGTATTCACTGCAAGGGCTCATGCAATATCGAATTTGCGTGGTTTGAGGCGAGTAGGGGTTATCGCTTGAAGGAAGGGCTTTAACTAACCCTTTGTGATACAGGATGTCTGCGAGGACGCCATCTCCATCCTGGGCAGCGGAACTGCCAACATCATCGGTGGTGGTGCCTACAAGGCCGCTGACAAGATCATCCAGCACAACGGCTGCGGCCACGTCAACATTGTGAACTTCTGTACGTCAAGAGGCATGTCTATATCATCCGCCAACTTTGAGCTAACAGTGTATTAGATGCCAACGACTACGGAAAGGTCTACCGCTCTTGCGGCAACTGCAAGGGCAACACCAACTGCAAGCGCTCCGTCCACATGGAGGGTACCACTGCTGTCAACGGCGGTGAGCTGATTGGCATCAACACCAACTACGGCGACAAGGTATGTGCCCACGCAACGCCACCCAACTCAGACGTCACGACTGACTCATCTACTAGGCCACCTACTCCAACAACTGCTACCCCAAGACCCAGTGCCAGGGTTACACGGGCTGCGACAAGTCCAACGGCGAATGCGAGCCCAAGAAGGCTGCCAAGTGCTAGATGCTCACGCTTCCATCCTAAACCGTACCTAATTCGGGAGGTCTTGTTTTCTCTTGTTTAGCACCTTTCTAGAAGATTTGACGTCATCTTGGAATGTGATAAATCTCTTCGTGTACATTTATTTTTGAATAGACAGAGGCCTTATGGCACTGCTAGCTAGCTATATATATATATATATTACAAGACACTATCCTCTAAACCTATTGTTTGTGTCTCTTTTGAACCGATTCCAGTGAATCAATCCTGGCTCCATGTGCCACCAGAAGGCCTAGCGCTTCCAGTTGTAGTAATGACAGCACTTGTCTGTTCAAGTGATCCACAACTCCGGTAACTCTTACCTTTACGTAATGGAGTAATCTATTAAACTCAGGTAACATCGTAGCCAGAGAAATTCACTCGGAGGAATGGCTCTGGTCGCCTGCGTGTTTGGTCCCAGGTACACGGGTTGAACGGGCAGAGCCGGGGACACCAGTACATACACTATGCCGATTGGCTTGGCATTGAACGTTCCGATGTCAATTCCAAGAATGGCGTCGGCCGATTTGTGAATATCTCCGACCGTCCCGCCCGACATGGCCGTGTAGAAATGGAGTCGTAGGGCGTAGGGCAAGACTAACAAGACCGACAGCCGTGCGACGGCCGCTATGGAGTAGGGAAAAAAAAATATTTTATACTCGCTCACTCCGGTTTTCGGATCTCGGATCTGACACAAATTCCCTCCTTCAAAGCCGACCTGTCAGCATTTGACCGCCTGAACCAAGAGAATGCGTTCCAGTCTATCGTGCGACATTTGCCGGTGAGTTCCGTTTCATATCCTGTGATGAAAAGGCACATAGGGCTAATCGGTGAAGGAGGGCCAAGGTCAAGTGCGTCAACTCGGGTAGCGCGCCTTGCCAGAGGTGTCTGAGGGTTGGGACCTCCGGTTGTGAACTCACCAGGCCGCAAGTGAGAGCGTCCAAGAAGGTTGCTAGAAGGGCCCCTCGACAGCCCCCCGAGCTGACTCCGAGAGGAGACAGCCCCTCGACAACCTTGGCCTCATCGGTGGTCCATCAACAAGAGTCTGTTAGGCCGCCTAGGCTCAGCCCTTCCTCATCAAGACGCACTACCTTGAGCTGGGGTCAGGAAACAGTTGATGAGCATCTCTTGAGATTACCCATCGGTGTTGCTCTTAAAGCTCTTAACATTTTTACGGCCAAGTTCCCCGAACTGAGGATCCTCCAGCCATCTGCATTTCTCAAAGAATATCAGGCCGGTCGGTCAACGGAGAGCAAGGTTTTGTTGGCGACGATTCTAGCCATCACGAGGAAGCAGTCGTCGATATGCAGTGGTGACTGGCTTAATACCTTGCGAAGCAGCGATTGCTATGCATCGTACGCTTGGAGTATCTTGTCAACTCTGATCCTGCAACCACCAAATGTTCAAGTCGTTCAAGCCCTTCTTATCTTGACACTCTATGAATGGGGAGTCCGCGAATTTCACAAAGCATGGATGCACTGTGGTAAGAGTTTGAATCAAGAACCTTGCACAGGCAGGCTAATGCCCTAGTAGGAATGGCCATTCGCATCATGCAGTCTCTTCATAGCTCACGCACCTCTCCACACTCCCTCGACATCTCACAGAATACTGACCTTGATGAACTCACTGCTGCCGTCGAGTCCAGAACATATTGGGCCTGCTTTATCATGGACTGCACCATCAACTCTGGGACGTACAACCCACGTGTGCTTCCCATGTCTGAGATGCAAAAGCTCAAGGTTCCCCGACCTCCCAACTTTGTCGACTTTGCGTTTGGGTCGGATGGAGTCACACCCAACCAAAATTTGATGATCAAGCAGGTTGACCCCTCCGGCAACTTGGACCTTGCACAGAGCTTTGAGACGATAGTGCTTGGCTTTGACATTTATGCCCAGGCCATGGCCTTTGTCTTCAACAATGGACGCTGTGCACCTGGAATGTGTGCTCCGGAGAGCTGCCCTTGGGTTCCGGGTTCGCTCTGGTCAGATTGCCGGAACCGGCTTGAGGAGTGGAGGAGAAGCCAGCATCATAGGTTGCATTATCCAAGACATAGTGTTGCCGTCCATATGACCTTGGGACACGGAGAGTCATTCATCTATCTGAACATGCTTTACTACTTGAGGTAAGAAGTCAACCTTGCTTGTGCTCTTCCAGAAGTCCTACTGACCATGACCGTGTCGATGCAACCAGCGTGATCATGCTCCACCGCGAATACTTTCCCTTCTTGCCCACCTCAGAGTCAACACCCCGCGGCCCTGTTGATCCTCCTCTACTAGAAGCAGAAGCTCCCCCAGGATGGTGGGATGACAGTGCCAAAGAGTTGTACGGAGCAGCTGAGCAGATTGCTTGTCTGCTCCAGGAAGCCTCTGAATGCGGCATCCCGCTCATGACGCCCTTTTCCGGCTTCTGCGCCTTTACCGCTTGCTTCCTCAACCTGTACATCTTTTGCTTCCCGAGGATGAACCTCGGTCGAAGCCCGCGAGCCGAGCAGTTAATGAACTGGGGCTTGGAGTACCTCGAAGAGTTTCAAAACGCTTGGGAACTGGCTGGTGGTTGGGTATGTGCGCTTCAGGCTTTCCTCTTGATAAAAGCATTGAAGGCTAACGACGGAAAAGATCAAAACCATTCAGAACTCGTCGCTTTTGTATAAACGCGCGGCGGAAGACAGTGGTCGATATCGTGGCCGATCGAGAGCCGACTTTGAGACTCTACACCAGTCGATCCACGAGTACCGCATTGTAGATCGGTCTGATCAGCACCTGCAGCAGATTCGCCGTGCTGACAGAAATTCTTCGAGGGTTAATGAGAATACTGGTCAAGCATTGAGCGAACAAACTCAAGTCCCGGCAAGTCCAAGCACGGCAGTCAACCCGCCTTTCCTGGACCCCTTTCCGAACTGGTGGTCCATGTTGCAAGAGGTGGAGTTTGCAGAGATCAGTAACATGATGACCTGAAATTCAATGGAATTATTTTTCGCTGGCTGTCTATCCCATGATCTTTACAAGTATGTAAGCTCGTTACAAGTGACTCCTCTCCGCCTCGACCACAGCCTCTCTCAACACTCGACAAATGCCACGTAGCTGTTCTTCCGTAACTGTGAAAGGCGGCGCGATCAAGATGTGGTCGCCCTTGACTCCATCTACTGTTCCAGTACCAGGGTACAGCGCAACGCCCTTCTCAAAAGCTATTTGCTGGACTAGAGGCCCGAATTTCACCTGAGGATCAAACGTCTCCTTAGTCGAGCGGTCCTTCACAAACTCAACTCCCCAGAACAAACCTCGACCTCGGATGTCTCCCACTGACTTACAACCGCTGAGTTCAGCACGCAAGAGCTTCTCAAGCACAGATCCCATTCTCGAGCATCGGTCAACTAGATTATCCCGCTTGACGATCTTCTGCACGGCCAAAGCTGCAGCACAGGATATCGGATGCGCTTGGTAAGTGTGGCCGTGGTTGAAAGCAGCTGTGCCCTGTCTAAGGGCATCGACTACTTTTTTGTGAATCAACACTCCGGAAATGGCAGCGTAGCCGCCACCGAGGCCTTTGGCGATGGTCATGATATCTGGAACGACGTCTTCTTGTTCAAAGGCGAAGAAGGTGCCTGTTCGGCCAACACCGCACATGATCTCGTCCAGGATGAGAACGATGCCATACTTGTCACAGAGGGCTCTGACTCCGCAAAAGTATCCGGCAGGAGCAGCGACACATCCAGACGTTGCGCCGACTACAGTCTCGGCGATAAAAGCGGCGACCCTTTCAGGACCAATGCGCAAGAATTCTTCCTCCAGTTCTATGAGTAGCCGCTTTGTGAAGTCTGCTTCGCTTTCAGTGGCATGCTTGTACTGATAGGCATAAGCTGGTGAAACGTTGGAGACGTTGGGGTACATGAACCCCTGATAGGGAGCTTTCCGAGCCAGGTTCGTAGAGATGGACATGGAGGCCATGGTGTTTCCGTGATAGCACTGACGCCTTGACACGATATGCACCCTCTCAGCCTCGCCCTTTTCAAAGTGGTACTGTCGCGCGAGCTTCAGAGCTGACTCGACGGCTTCGCTGCCGCTGCCGACAAAGAAGGCCTTCTCGAGCCCGTAAGGGTTGCCTTTGAGAAGAATATCTGCAAGCTCCTCGGCGGGAGCCGTGGAGTAAGCTTGTGTATGGACGTAGCTGACTCTTCGGGCTTGGTCGGATATGGCCTGGATGACTTCTTCATTGCCGTGGCCTATGAGAGCAACTGCCGCGCCTCCACAAGCGTCGATGATTGTCTGTCCGCTGGCAAGCTTCAATTCCATACCGCTTGCTGACTCGACCATGTAGGGATGCTGGATGAGTGATCGGTGCATCAGCCGTCCTTCTTGGGCTATTGGCTTGGCGGGGATAGGGTTTTGATTTGAAGGGGCGTCAAAGCCGAGGTCGTCGTTTCTTGAAGGAGCCATTGTCTGGAAGCTTGGCAAGCAAAATGTGTTTGAAGTTCAAGCAGAGTGTAAAAGGAAGAACCAGTTTGTCTTTGGTGTTGATAGCGAGTATTTTATTCAAGTCGTTCCAGTAGTGACTTTATAAGTGTTCAAAACCGAAAACCGACGCCGTCGGGAATGACTATCGCCATTCCAAGTGGGTTGGTCAGCTAGTTTTTCTCCCAACTACCAAAACAAGCTAGTTTTCCGAGCAGTTGCATCTGCGGTTGGTCTATCGAGTAGCAATAGTCGAAGAAAAGGCGTCGGTTTTGATAGCACGAAAACCGATGTCTCGGTCCGGAGAGGATATTTGTAGCAGACATGTTTTCTTCTAGCTGTTCCCAATCAACTTTGCCTGGGACTTCTTTCTTGTGCCTCTGGTCTCATTCCTGCATTCTTGCAAGCGGTTGCCTATCTTTGAGTATGACTGTCCAAACAGAACGAAACGTTGGCGACTTGCCTGGCTCTTCGACCTCCTCGGACAACGAGAAGGGTGATGATATCAACCGTTCGCAGTCTACCTCGCCAGTCACAGCGACACCCCAACCTGAAGAAGTCGAGTTTGACAACCCTAAGGGATGGATACCTGTGGCTGCCGCTGCTTGCTCGCTTTTTGTCTACCTCGGAGTTATCTACTCCTGGGGCATCATACAAGTCAGGCTCGTCGAAACAACATCCTCGAGTTTAACAACATTGACCTTTGTCGGATCTCTCGGCACATCCTTCATGATCTCTCTCAGTGTTCTTTCGGGGATAGCAGTTCGCAAGCTGGGATACCAAAAGACAGCCCTCCTGGGTGCGGTTCTTATGGGGCTCGGCGAGTTCCTGGCCAGCTGGACAACGAAACATGTCGCAGCGCTGTTTGTGTTCCACGGCGTTGTGTTCGGAATAGGAGGAGGTTTATCAATCTTTGTATATACCCCCCCTGAATGGCCCCTTTTACACGTGACTGACCCTGGTCCTCTAGGCATGCTCAACCGCGCCTCTTCGGTGGTTCAAGAAACACCGGGGCTTGGCGATGGGCGTAGTATTCGGAGGGGGCAGCCTCGGCGCCGCGGTGATGAGCATTGCGACAAACTTGCTTGTCAGAAACGTCGACGTTGCGTGGACGTTTCGCATCCTTGGCTTCATGCTGTGGGGGGTGTGCATCCCTGCGTCCTACTTTATCCAGCAGCCCAGGGGATCGGCAGATGCAAACTTGAAACTTCAATGGTGAAAAAAAGCGCTCTGAAACTATTGTTTCTGGTTTGAAAGAGGAGTGATTAATGTTTTGTTTTAGGTATCGCTTCAAGGAGCCGAGATTCCTCGTCATCGTTGTCGGAACTGCGGTCTCGTGCTTCCCCTTGTTCATCCCGCCGTACTTTATCCCCATATTTTCGAGGTCCATGGGCTACTCGAACCAGATCGCCATCGTGATCCTGGCAGCTTGGAACCTGGCCTCGACTGTCGGCCGCGTGCTGGGCGGATACACAGCCGATGTGCTGCTGGGGCCGCTGAACAGCTTGATCGTCTGCCTGCTGTTCATCGGGCTCAGCTCGCTGGTTGTATGGCCGCTGGCAACTACGGTTGGCATCTTCTCGGTGTTCCTCGTCCTCAACGGCGTTGGGTGCGGTGCCTATTTCAGCCTAGTCCCGCCCGTGCTGGGCGCTACCATGGGTGCCGAGAATACCCTCGGCATCTTGCCCATATTGTGGACCACCTGGTTCTTCGGCTTCTTTTTTGTGAGGGTTTGATCGGCGTCAGGTACCAAGGCTTGTGCTAATAAGGATCGTCCAGGGAACTCCGATCGCATCCGGTATCTATTCGCTGGCCAGAGATGGCCAGGGCGTGACAGAATTCCGTCCCGCCGCTTACTACGCGGGGGCAATGTCCATGGCAGGGCTTTGCTTCGTTCTGTACATTCGCTTCACTCACACCAAGCGAATCTTGGCCCGTGTATAGTGAGTGCACTGTACTTTTTCCATCGATTCATCACTATAGTATTACATTATTGGCGTCGCATTTGCTGCATGATCGCGGTCAACCAAGATAGAGTCTATGTGTACAATGCTTTTCTCCGCCTCGCAGCCAAAGTTTCCATTTTTTCCCGTCTATGTAAAGTGCCGCCCATCGCATGGTAGATCAATGTCCGTATTGTTGTTGCTGCGGGCTCCTGACAGCTGAAGCCTTGAATCCCCAGTCGTTGGCCGCCGGATCCCTCGTGGCATCGCGAGCCTCCGTCTCGGGCACCGCTTCCGACTGGACGCTGATTTCTTGAGCGATGACGATGCCGCCGCCGCCATCTTTTCCTGTAGACTTTCCGTCGCTGTCCTCGGGCAGGATATGCTCGTCGCTGCCCCAGGCCGTCGCTTGCGGGACAGAGAGGGGATGTGAATGGGGTCCTCTCCTCCGGCTCGTGCCGAAGCGGCTCCCGCCCATCTCGCTGCTTCGGAGCTGGTGACTCTCGGCGTTGGATCTCGTTTGTCGACTGAAGAGGACGCTCAGTCCGATCATGCTGGCGCCCTTTCGGAGCAGGGGCTGAATAATCGGGAGGTTCGTGACGATGATGGCGACAAAGGTCTCTCGACATGCCCAGGAACTACCGGAAACGGCACCGTCGGGACCAGACTAAATGCAGACAGTTGGTTAGAAAAACAGTGGTTATCGTCTGGGACGTGGCAGTGCTGGATCTGAGCTTACGGTGAGAATCGTTACGGCTCTGATCGTGCCAGCCATCATAATAAACAGTGCACCGCTGAAAAGCAGCATAAGAGTAAGTCTGCGTCGCAAGCTGATATTCACACCCCAGAGAAGCTGGATTGGTCAGTATGCACCACTTGCTAAGATTGCCAGAGCGATACTCACAGGCAAAGGAATGGAAAGAAGGTAGATATCAGTCAAAATGTTGGGGATAACCACAACCAAAACATAAGCCGGCGAGTTGGTCGGCCTGCACAGCGTCCCCGGGTCTGGAGTCACCTGCCAGAAATGATGGAACGGCTGACACGACAGTAGAATTGTAAGGGCGACGGCCGTGTAAGTGACTGCAAGAACGACGTATGCGAACCTCACACGGGTTCTGAGGTGCGTCAATCCGGATCTGTGCAATGGTGTCCCAAGTTAATACAAGAAGCCGGAGGTTCCGAGCTCGCTCTTGGTGTCACGTACGTGAGGCGCCCGTAGAAGCAAGTAACGCAGAATTTGAGAGACCACAGAATACAGGCGTAAAAGGACCAGCCGATGACCTGAATCTTGGAGCCCCATACGCGGTTGTAGTGTTCCCGGGAATCCGGATCGAGGCTCGCTCGTTCCTCGTCGGTCATGTAGCTATTGGTGAGGCCTTGGAACTTGGCGCCTACTAGATACGCTGCTACTGTTTCTGCTGTGAAGACCAGCTGGATGGAACGCGTCAGCTATGCACATTCATGCAGCAGCATGTTGGTCCTTGGCCTCATGAACCAACATGAACCAACAGGTGGGTAAAGGCTGTGGCACTCACCCCCGTAAACGGCATCAGATAATCGTCGAGTTGCCAACCCGCTGGGCCAACCTGTCGCCATCGTACACCGACCCGAACACCGATGGTGATCAGGCCGATGGAGAGCAGGACGAACTGTTCTTCGATGCCCATATCCGCATGCTATTGCAGTGCAGCGCGGACCCGAGGGCTTGGGACGAACTGCGGGAAAGCAGAAGCAAGTTCAAGAGAGAAGGAAAAGGGAACCAAGTCGTCGGGAATAAGTCAGCCGTAGTGCGAGCTTATTCTTCA
This sequence comes from Fusarium setosum, assembly GCA_013623625.1. Lineage (NCBI taxonomy): Eukaryota > Fungi > Ascomycota > Sordariomycetes > Hypocreales > Nectriaceae > Fusarium > Fusarium setosum. The sequence continues at coordinate 183 of JABFFE010000456.1, read as the reverse complement.
GCATGTCTCACATTCCAGTTTTATGGAAGGATTTCCCACCCAGGGACATCAATGCCTGGCCCCCTCCCGAATTATGTACTATCTCCCCCCTGCTTATGAAGCCCTCGAGGTTCGTTAACCGTCAGTGTTCCATCCGACTGGACTGCTGCATCGATCTTGTGGTCCTCTCGGGGCGGATAAGGG
>JABFFE010000455.1:0-20012 GCA_013623625.1 Fusarium setosum | reverse complement strand
GCCCCCCATCGCACCCTTCTTTCGCAAATATCATGAGCACCTGCCGCTCTCTCCAGTCCCTCCTCGCCAATCCCGCACCCGTCGTCCCCGACTCGCGCACCGCCCCCTCGCTTCCCCAGCAGCCGACGCCGCCGCTCGCCCATGCGCCTCCTCCGTTGAAGCTGCGCCTGCGCCCGCGCGAGAATCGACGCGATACCGTCGGGCCCAAGAAGATCACCAAGCGCGCCCCTCCGCGTGGCGCCAATAAGAGACGGCGCGCCGCCGAGGACGACGTGGATCGCTATGTGTCCGACAGCGATTCGGGCAGCGAGCCCTCGTCACCGTGCCAGCCGCCTGAGGCAGCACCCTCAACACCCAAGCGCACGCGCATTGCTCCCGAGCAGCTGCCTCTTGGCCTCGAACGCTCCGACTTCCACAGCGTTCACGGGCCACAGCGCAATCAAGCAAAGAACAATAACAACGACGAAGCGGAAGCGGAAGAAGAGGACTGGACTGCCGAGGATGATCGTATCCTCATCGAACTCGTACTTGAGAAGCTGAAGCTTTCCAAGACAGAATGGCAAGACTGCGCCCGAAATCTTGGCCGCGATCGCCATGCCGTCAATCGTCGCTGGAAGAGTCTGATACTCAACGGCGACGTGGGCCTCAAGTCGCGTCCCGGTCGCCGAAGCAAGCTTCACTCGACCTGGTGATGGCGACGTGTTGGCTTGAAAGCACAATCTTGACATCTTCTCTTGTACATCATTACACATTTGATTTCCACTTTTACCATCAGCGCAAGCCGTCACGGCTAGGAAGACCACTATCTTCCACTCAAAAAGGTCAGGGTTTACAGGTCATGGACATGGGGTGTCCTCGGAGTTTGGGTTATTATTTATCTGCCTTTATAATAGTGATATCCTCGCGCACACAAGAAGCGCGCTTCTTCAGAGTTTCATGTTTGCTTTTTCTGGATCAATGGGTAGGAAGGAACTGGGATTTCAAGGTTATTTACTTACTGCTGGATAGCAGTTACTCATAGAGGTCAAGGAAATCAACAAATGGAGAAATCTATTCCATCTCATTCAAACAAACAAACAACCACTTGTCTACCGTCGTCGTCGCAATGTCATTTCCACGGCAGCCCTGACAAGCCAGCCGACGTCTCTCTCAACAACCACCACGTCGGTGAAGGCGAAAGTATAAACTGCCTTGTAACCAACCACTGAACCTTTGTCGCTGTGAAAACACAAAGCCATACCACAGTGAAAGACCATTTATACTTTAGCCACGGTAACAGCAACATCCAAAAACCCGGTTCCTTCTCCAAACCTTGTTTCCCCTCCTCCACGGTCAAAGAAGACGGGAGACGCACGGTCTGGCTGTGGGCTTCTTCACCGCCGCGGGTCCCTTTGTGCGTCTTTTTCTCTCTCCCTAGCCAGCGCTTGGACTTTGGTTCCTAGTCAGGGTAGTCCTTCTTTTCGTTTTGGCATAGGGTCGACTTAGCGTTGTGCACCGGCGCTGGTCCGGGGAATGGGTAGCCCAGATGGCACTGTAGCATTAGCAGAAGAGGGTTTGCTTGGTGCGCGGACGGGCGACGGGCCGGGGCGAGACTTGATGGTGGTGGTGAGGAGTTGACTCTCCCGTCTTGGGACCCTACCTTTGCGGACAAGACATCACAGGTAAATAAGGTGTTGTTTTGAATTGAGTATCATGTTTTTTTCTATCTACCTGTGCAAATATAGTAGTGCCCTTTTTTCATGCTCAATCCCTAATGCCTTTGTCTATACCATCCGCGTCTAAAGTGGCAAAACCGTGCCGTTCCAACCCTTCTTGCCTAGGCTGGACCATGTACTTCATTATAAACTGGATAACAACAACAACATACAAACTTTCCATGCCATGAGGGGGGGAGTCCTTGACGCAAATAGCTTCTGAACCAGAATGTAAGGATGCGCTAGGACTCCGAACCTCTGGCCGGCGTAACGCCCTCGAGCCGCGAGACGACATGGGTTAGGTCATGATAAGTAGTGAGAAAAACAGTCCGAGAGCCTCGAAAATGCAAGCCGATGAGTGTCGCACAACCAACGCGCTCTGCTATGCTGCGCAAGGGAATTAAGAAAAAAGAAGACGCTTCTGACAAAAGACGTGAAGACCGGAAAAAACAAGGACATGGAAAAAATGCGTCAAAGAGCTGGATGAACCCGCCCCCTTTAGAGATATAATGCTGCTTAGAAGAGGTTCGCCATGTCGTCCTACGGCGGCGTCATCTGCTCCTCCATGAGCATCTTGCGCACCTCGGTCTCGAGCTTCTGCTCCGTCACTGAGGCGTCTTCGTCTGCGACCGCACCCGTCACCTTGTTGGCGAGCTCAATCTTCTTCTGGCAGGCCTTGTAGATGAGCTCCTCGATGGTGTGCGACGCGATGAGCCGGATAATCTCGACGTCGCGCTTCTGGCCGAGGCGGTGTGCGCGGTTCTCCGCCTGGATGTCATCCTGCGGATTGTCCGACTGGTCAAAGATGATGACCTTGTTGGCGGCCGTGAGGTTGATGCCTGTGCCGCCCGCTCCGGTGGTGAGCAGGAACACTGGGATCTCGGGGTCGTCGTTGAACTCGTCGATGAGCGTCTGTCGCTCCGAGACGTTGGTGTTGCCCATCAAGATACGATGCTGGATTCCCTCAAGTGCGAGCACCTCTTGCAAGAGCTCAATGACACGCGAGAACTTGCTAAAGACCAGCACACGATCGCCGTTGGCCTGGTATTGCTCAATGAGCTCGAGCAGCTTCTTGACCTTGCCGCTGTCCAGCTCTGTTCCTGCTGGAAAATCGAATTGCTCGAGTAGCCCTGGATAGTCGCGGCACCAGAGGTGAAGCTGAAAGTCGGACGAGTTCTTGAGCTCTTGAATGAGGTGCTTGATGTCCGGTTGATGTAGTTCAGCCTGCGGCACCTTGTCCATTAGGATCCGAGCCATGTTCTCGACCTTTTTGTCGTCAAAGTGTCGTCGGAAAAGGAGCGGATGGAGGGCTGCCTTGCGAAGCTGCATCCAGCAGTTGTTCTGGTCATTCTGCCGGCCACGAGCTTTGGTAGTCCGTTGTGATGGCTCTAGCTTGAAGAGCTCCTCGTACTCGGCATACACTGCCTTTTGGCTTTGGCTCATATCGCAGTGGACAACGTTGCAGATCTTGAGAGGCATATCGGACAAGACTTGGTCTTTGCGACGCTGCAGGATGAATGGTTCCAAGATGGTGCGGGCTCGCTTGACACGCTCACTGTATAGGAAAGCACCGTTGGAGACATCTCGGATGGTGACTTTCTGGCTGAAGATGTATTGGATATGCTGCATGCATCCGCTGAACATTTCCGGGTTGATAAAGTTGAGGAGAGAAGTCATCTCCAAGAGATTGTTTTGAACAGGAGTTCCGGTCAGAAGCATCTTCCACGACGCCGTGATGCGGCGCAGGTCTTTGTAAATTTTGGTCTCGGGATTTTTCATCTTATGACCTTCGTCGAAAATGGCAGCGTTGAGCTCGAACGACTGCATCGCCTCGATGTCGGCAATGTTGTTGATTTGGGAGTATGTTGCGAGCACCACGTGGAACTGTTCTGGTTCCTGCTCGATCTCGAAGGCGATCTCAGCACGCTCTGCCTGACTGCCCCGGTACCCGATCACCGACAGGCCAGGGGCAAACTTTTCGAATTCGCCGAGCCAGTTGTTGTATGTACTCGGGGGAACGACGATGAGATTGGGCCAGGGTCGCTTTTGACCTTTGTCCTTCTCATACTCTTCGACAAGATGGCACATGAGCGAAATGACTTGACAAGTCTTGCCCAAACCCATCTCATCAGCTAGGATACACCCAATGTTGAACTTGTAGAGCAGAGACATCCAGTTGAGGCCGACAAGCTGGAAAGGCTTCATCTCGCAGTGTCCATCCATGAATTTAGGCTGGCGAGCGATAGGTGGGCGAACATATTTGGAGGCGCTGATGCTTGTTGGCGTTGGAGGAAGGTCATCTTCGGATCTTTCACGTCGTCCTCGTTTGTCATGTCCAAAGGTGTCAATATCCCATGTATCGACCTGTCCCTTGATGGCTTTGGCATCGGCCTCGCACTTGGCAACGACCTCATCAATCGCGGAGACTGCATCGAGGAACACTTGGACTGCCTCAACAACGTTCTCGCCAATGCTGACCTTGGCTGCCTTTCGAGCGCCAGGTTTCTTGCTGACGGTGACTCGCTTCGCCTTGGAAAGGTCCTCGAAGGGTCGTTTTTCGATCATGCACTCGAGCTGAGCCTCCTTCATTCCCGTCATGGCAGCCAATTCCTGGATTGTGCTTGTGTTGATACAGTTCAATACCTTGTCGTCCTCGTCCTCGGTCGGTTCTGGCGACGCCTCTGCATAATACGTATCTTCCTTGTCGTCATCAACGAGGTTAATAACCAGCGGATCATCGCTTGAGGGAAGTTCGGGTAGAGATTCCTGGGAGGGGACGACGGATTGATTTCGTAGGCCCTGCACCAATCGTCGCCTGGGCTTCTTCTGGGGGCTCGGAGATACTGTTCGAGACAGGGAACGGGAGGTGTCCCGGCTGGATCTCGCCGCTGCCTGGAAAGCTTCCTTACTGACCAGCCGCTTAACGGGCCTGGGCTTGGGTGCTGGTTTTTGCGGAGCGGATAGCTGCTGCTCGAGCAAGAGTATTGCGTCCTCGACATCGTTCTTGCATCTCTTCAAAGCGTCCCTAGCTTTGACCGAGGGCACCTTGTCCCCAAAGACGTCAAAGATCTGGCGCAACTTTCTCTTAATCTGCGCCTCGTCCGCTTCGGGGTTGTAGGTGAACGCCGAGATCTGTGCCTTAAACGTCGTCGGTCGAATATCGCCACGGGGAGGTGTTAGATCGTCCTCATCGTCCGAGATGAGGTTGATGGGCTCGGCAGCCGGCCGCTTGTTGGTCATGGTGGTAGGTGGCCGCTGAGGCGGACGAAATAGAGTGCCAGCAGGGGCTAGTCGAGAGCCTAGAGGCGTTGATTTCTTGGATTGTTGAAAAGGCGAGGAAGCAGGAACTTCGATTATGCTGCTTGCAGGAGAAGAAGACCTCATGGGCGCGAGGATGGGTTTCTGAAGTATTTGAGTAGGTTGTGTGGTCTCACGATCGCGTAGGAAAGCGGATGGCGAGCAGGGAATGGTATCTGCTCCTAGCTCGTCGGCATCGTCGATAAGTATTGTTGTATTGCGGGCGAGCGAGGGTGTTCGTGGGAGGGCGTTTGAATGCCGGATTGGCAACGGAGAGGAGCTTCGTGCCATTTTTGGAAGAGGTGAGAGGGAGGAGGACAATAGGGAAGACGGGTTGCTGAATAGAAAACGAAGCGGGGAGGGGAATTGCCCGTTTTCGAGAAAAAGTGTTTGCTTGAATCGGCGGGTCAACCTAAAGTGGGATGAAAGTGAGCTACAAGTGAGGTGGGCATTGAAAACCCCGACAATCGCCCAGGAGAATTTCAAATTGCGCAAACCCGGTGCTCGCTCTCGTCAAACGCAGCCAGGATCAAGACCAAGAGCAGCGTGCGAGCGTTGGGTTGGGGGCTGACCAAGAAAGAGTGTGGAGATTTTTTGAGCCGTTCGTTCGAGACGCGCTCCGCCACAGGCACCGATCTGCACGATTGGCAATGGATCACGAAGTCACGTGCTATAAGAGACCGCGTCAAAAGGTTCGAGAGTCAAAGTTACAAGCAAGACTTGGACTGTTGGAAAGGGGATAAAAAGTTGGTCTCTTGGGCTAAAGTACTTGAAACTTCTACATTGAATTTAATTGTGACCAACAAAGAAGTTCTTTTCTTTCAACTGATCTCCGAGCGCCGGCCATTGCCTGGTAAGTGCTTTCAAGTATCCCTTTGCTCCTTGCACGTGCAGGCGGCACATGGCCTGAACGCTGAGTATCAATGTTTCACAAGCTCACTGAAACTTATCCGGCGCCACGACGACTTAGAACCGACTTCAACTCAGCGATTCTACATCACCCACAACGACTACCATCTCCGCGCCCTCTCTCAACAATGGCCACTCGACGTATCATTGCCACAGAAAAGACCATCCTCGACAAGGATGACCCCATCGAGGAAAAGTCCAACACGGCTCCCGCGGTCCCAAAGTGAGTGTGTCCTCATCATCCAAAGTGTCCCCATCGCCACCCATTCCGACTTGTCCACCTCGACTGGATGAAATAGAGCTGACTAGATGGAAACAGGGATGTCATCTACAAGCTCCTGGCTTTCACTTTCGCCATGATTGTCATTCCCATCGGCTCCTATTTCCTCACCGTCAACACTGTTTTCCAAGGCAAGTCTCGGTCCTCTCACCTCTAAAGCGTCGTCGTCATCACATCTGGACTAACAATTCCCTAGGCAACTCATCCTTCGCCGGCGGGTTGGCTGCTGTTATGGCCAATGTCGTCCTTATTTCATACATTATCGTCGCTATGAAAGAAGACCAGTCTGACCAGTCTGATAAAGCAAAGTCTGAGACCAAAAAGGACAAATAGTTGCACAATGATTCAACTCACTCGCTCAATTTCACTACTTCACTTTGATCAAATCCGCATCCGCTTGGTAGCATTAGGTCGCCTGTCGCAATTATTTTCTTCCCGTCATCTTCTTGGGCCACCGCCTCGGCGAGCCGTGTCTGAATGACCTCTACAGCCACGTGTATATGCTATATGTACGTTCCAGGGCATGAGAATGATTAATGTCACTCGTGGCGAGTAGATCCATCACCTGCTCTCTCTCCTCCATCGGATATCCTCAAGGAATGAGTCGCACAAAGTTAAACCCGCCAACGCCTCGTACAGTTTCGTGTGCTTATGTACCATCCTGCAACCAAATTCGTGTGCCTCGCCTCGCTCCCTCGGGCATAGTCTTCAAACCCATCATCTTGACCTGAACCAAATTAACCCAAAAAGTCGCCGCTCCAGCTCCCAACCCAGAGACAAACGTAGGTCGTGGCACAGAATACTCCCGGGTCCACCGCAAAGAGGTTGAATGTGAATCGCGTGTCGTCAAGTGCTGCTTGTGTATCGCACTTGACCTGCAAGATTGAGAAAAAGGGTATCGACAAATGAGAGTGTTTGCATGAAAATGTGCGTGTGCGTGTACGTGTAAAGGTGTATAATCGTCATTACTGAACCGTCCCATTTCCTCACGAGTTTTTGCTGAACCGGCGAGCGAACCAACTCTTGCGCTTCTCGACACCATCTGGTCGTTGTTGCGACTGTTGCGTCGACGTTCGCCTCAAGAGCGTATGTTTCTGTTTCTGAACAGCAGACGGTGGTTGCTGTGGCGCAGCAGGTTGCGATTGTGTAGGTGGCCCTTGCGGTGGTCTTCCGTTTCCATTAGCGCCAGGAGCCAACCATGGGCGTTGCTGATAAGGCTGCTGAGGTTGATTGGAACTCGAGCCGTACTCGTTCAAAGGTTCGCGGCGCTTAGCCGGCATCGTCCGATCGATCGAGCTGTTGTCGCTGCTCGTAGGGTCCGTCTGATATCCTGCCTGATCCGAGTTCCCGCTGCCCGCAGCAGAAGTTACCGTCTCATATGATCGGTCCTTGTGCGGGAGAGGGTAGATATTCTGGTCACGCCCGTAGGTTTGGTACTGCGGCTCCGACTGTAACCTAGACATTCGCTGCCGCGTCGGGCCGGTGCCATAACCGTTGTTGTAAGCTTGTCCATCGAAGTAACTGCTTCGCGGAGGCCCCAAGTCGAACTGGGTATTTTCCGGCCTAAATGAGACGGGTCGGCCGTTGTAGTAACTATCGTGAGGGAACCGTGGCTGGTTTGTAAACGAGCTGTTGCGTCTGTTCCAATTGGCCGTTGAGTCTGTTTCTGCGAAGGAGTCAGTGGGCTGATTTCGTCCAAGGGAAATCCCGGCGTACCCGCTCGATACAACGACTTGCGTGAGTAGCCACCGTCGATCGCGGCCTCGAAACTCCGGATCGTGTCTAATGGGCGTTCCCATCTGTTCCGAGTCGGATTCGATTTGTCGGGATCGGCTGCGGATTTCTGTCAGTGGCGTTCGGGTGGAAAGGTAACGAGGGAACTAACCGATGGCGTTGCCAAATGTATCCTTGTGCTGAAGGGATCGCAAAGGAGCAAAACTCGACTCGGTCATCATGGCGGCGACAACAGCTATTCCCGTGTCAGTTGGTGATCATGATTGCTCGTCGTTATGTAGATGCTATGACTTACATGGCTCTGCTTCGCTGATAGCCAAGGTGGGGTCGGCTTTGCTGTGTAAGCGCTTTGCTTCCTTTTCGGCGTGTGTTTCTTGTAAATCCTTGCTCCCGGAGCTCCTATGCGACCGTTGAGAGTGAAAGCTAAAGGTTCGGTGGTCGGCGGAAGGGTTCTGCGACGGCCGGCGCTGCTGAGTCGGAGAGGTCTGGTAGGATTGCTGCTGCTGCTGGTACGGCTGCTGCTGATATTGCTGGGCCGGATAATTCGACGGCGGTGGGGGGTATTGACGATACTGGTCGGTGGAGGTCGCCATGGCTGCGGCGCTTGGGGGGTGACTGTTTTATCTGACTTGGTTGCTGGGTTTGGATGGATCTCGAGAACGGCCCTTGCGCTTGCGACTAGGGTCTCAGGGTGATGGAAGAGTGGAGAGACGCGGGCAATCGACCGATGGGATGGAGATTGTGCACAGGACGTGCGAGGAGCAAGGAGCAAGGCGGTCGGGGAGACAGACCGAAACCAAACCAAACGGCTACTAGCAAGGAAGGGGAGGAATCGTCGTGGGACCTGGGAGATGGATATTTTGGGAGTGGAGATTTTTGGGTCTCTGAAAGTCGTTGGCGGAGGAGGCCTTGACAAGAGGTTGGGGCTTGAGAGCGGCAGAGTGGGCTGCTTCCGGCGGAGCTTGGGGCCTCTCAAAGAAGAACCTGGTTAAAGAGGTGGAGCTGGCTCGTGGACAGGCGCCTGCACCGAGCGCTGGGTGCCTCTGGGTGTCGCAGAAATGGTTGCGAGTGGCTAGATAAGCCGCTGGAACCTTTAGGTACCTCCGTAGTCCGTACGCCGGAGGACGTAATCATTCGTTGACGCCGTGGGCGGCCGGGATTAGCACCTTTGGGTGCGCGACCGGGCAACAGTGGAAGCGAGCACAGCACCAAGGTACTGAAATCTCGCCCTTATCGTGGCCGTGAAACAGACCAAGAATTTGGCCCGGGATGTGGGCGGATCGCTATTTGCTCCTTTGAGTTGGGACTGTGGTTAAGGACCTGGTGCGGGCGCGTTGGGCTGCTAATGCGCGGTTCTGCGGCTGCGTGATAGTGAGGTGAGATCTGCACGCTCAGTCTGATTCTCAAAATAACGAGTGCGTTGAAAACAGGTGGAGATGTCTTGCTCTTCCTGTGTGCTCCCTGGTTCCCTGTGTTTTTCCTTTTCGTCTTTGATTGTCTTTAATCACTCCGCTGAATGTCGTTGTCGACGGTGGTGTTCTGTGTGTCGTTCCTTTTTTTTTTTCCGTTTCAATAGCGCTTCGCAAGTGCTTGCGTTAGACCCAGTCAGCTCTTTTCCCAATCTCTGGTGTCGAGTGCTGACGTCACTATCAATTAGGGCGTCTTTATATGTCGGCCGGGGCGACTAACAGGGGCAACTGAGCCGTGCCACGTTCGGGTCGTCCACGGTGGCTTGCTAGCCTTGCTTCGACGATGCTGGCACACAGGGGAGCGGCCTTCAAACCTGCCAAGGCCTCGTGGGTGCTGGGTCGTCAGGTCACTGGCACTGCACCACTGCGTGAGTGTGGCGGGCGACGGGGCTGGAAGTTTGGAGTGTTGCTCGGGGAGGCCAGGGTGCAATGAATGTCGTTATCTCAAGATGGCCTGGCGCCACAATTGGATTTTGATTAATGGCGGGAGACGTGGGAGTTTCTCGAGTAAGGTGCCACAGCAATGTAAGGGTAATTAGTCGAAAACCTGGAGTAAGCCGGTATTGTCGTGGATAGAGAGGATTTGATTGCTGGGGACTGGCCCAATAACGGTGAGTTTGCCTTGCTCGTGGATCAATTGCTCCGAATCACTCGACCAGGATACGGAGCAAGTGCCGATAGATAGATGGAGAAGGATGACGGCTCGGGCGCGCGAGAGGAAATACAATAGTAACGAAAGACGACGCAGCCAGAGGGGTCGAAAGAGAGAACCCTTTTCCAGGCAAAAAAAATGAGGGGACTCAGGAGAATGAGGGGGACAGCGGACAGTCGAGATGTTTTAAGTGAGGCGATGTGCTGTGGTTGCTATGTAAGGTAGGTATGTAAGGCAGGTACTGTCGGTACCTTCCATCCTCGTGTTCCTGCCCTCCCGTCCCGGTGACTTCCACTCGGTTTACGCGGATTCCATCATGAATCAGCTTTTTGACGGATTTGGGGCTCAACACCACCTATCACCCGCCAATATGGGCAATGGATGGGCAGGTTAATGGGTCCTCCGGGGGCGAGGCATGCGCGTACAGGTTACAAGCCCTCAGCGCACCATTCAAAGTTACAGAGGGAGGGCCCAGCAGCGAAACGAGAGAAGCACCTCGTCGTGCTCGGGAGTATCGAGACACACCAGCGACCGTCTGATCATGACGCGTCTTTTCTCCCCGCTACTGCGGTGACAGCCACGACTTGCGTCTCTTGCCAAACCAGAGCGACGAGGATCCAGGAGGATTGGGATCCAATGGAAGGAAGGAAGAGCTCTCGAATGCAACCGTCTGCGGCACCTTGTACCCCCAAAACCCTAAAACATTTACCTCCAAGCTGGTGCATCCTGGGCTTCCGTGTCCATCTCTCCCGTCTTGCAGCGCCATGAGCATGAGAAAACATGCTTCCCGTTATCACCACATCCCAGGAGTGCCGCCCGTCAGCCCCGGACTACGCCATTAAAGTCAAGTTGCCCTCTCTCAGCTGAGACGCTGACCATCCCTCTGGTCTTGGCCGTCTCAGCAATCCAAGTCTCTTGCAGTATTACACTCATCAAAAACTTGGCCGCGACCGACAAAACAAGACAACATGGGCCTTCCGCAGGTCTCTGGATGCCACGTCCTGTCCTCGGCTCCATGCTCCTGCAGCAAATCGGGCGTTGCTGCAGTCTCACGCTGCCGCGACGCTCTGCTGTGCAGCGCGCGTTGTGACGGCCGGGATGCAAGCAGAAGAAGAGGTGGTCGGTCAGTCAGGGAAGAGCCGGCCTCCCCCAGGGACTGGTGAGCTGGGTTTAATGGAGCCCGCGCACCCGAGGGAGCTAATCATGGTCCGCTGCAGCTGTCTCTTTAACAACTCCCAAGTCATGTTGACGTTGCCCGCGAGGGTTGATCGATGGCTCGCCCCTGTTTTATCTCGTGTTAGGTGGCTCCCACACACCATCTTTCTCCAAGCGCATCTGTGAATACAACCAATACGACCATTCGGCATCTGTGGGAGTTGTACGGCTCGAGGCATCTTGAGGCACAAAAAACGAAACCCTCACCCTCTTGGGCGAAAGCTCAGCCACGATTAGGGACCCATTGTCGAATCTCGATGCTCGCTCGATCGGCCCTTTCTCCAACGCCATGCGCTGCGTTGGCTGGGACACCTGCACAAACGCCATTTTGTGGAATCCCTACTATCAGTACGGTATCAATGGCTCAATGGCTCCCATCTCTTTGTTGCTTCTCCTCCCCGCTGCTTGTGCCAGAGGCCCCGGTAAATAAGGCTCCTGACCAAGAGCCTAGTTCCTTGGCTATCCTACCAGCATTGCCCGTCAATGCACGCTTTGGATGAGGGAATGAAGATTCCAATCTCTGCAGTTGCTGGATTTGTTCCCTTGACTCGCCCGTTGCATGGACGAGGTCTTATTCCCCGCGCCAGCCTTTGCCAACCACCAGGAAAACAAGCATTGGCGAGCTTCCTGGTTCCCTGTTCAGCACAATACCACCTGGTTATCTTGGTTGCTCTTCCAAGTATCTTCCCATGGGCAATTGGCCCCAGCATCAAATTGCCTGTCTGGCAACATGGAATTGGTGGTTGTCCCCGTCAGGCCGACGATCAGAGCCCTGGTCTACAGAAAAGCCCCTGCCTCTTCGGACTAAATGTCAGAGACGAGCTTCCGGAAGATCGTCACCACGTCCCTCTGCCGCGAAGCTCTCCACCCAAGCAACACATGGTGCTAAATTAGGCTGGCAGCTTACAGCTACTAGTCAGCGCATCTCTGGGTAGCTGACGGAGCTATAGAACATACAGTACAGCTTGCAAAGCTCGCGATATCTTGACCTTGTCGCCCTCCGCCCGCTGAAACGCCCTTACCGCCGGGGCGGGACGGAAGTTGGGCCTCATCGTTTGATGCCGATGTTCCAGGCCGAGACATTGGTTCATCAATTGGACGGGATGAACTCAAAAGTCCACATGGGATCTAACAAGACCCGGGTCTTCCGGCTGGCTGCATCGCACAATGCGGTGTCACCCCCATGCCGAGCGAGACAAGATGAGAGAGAGGGAGAGAGTGCATGGGAAAGATCCCAATTCCCTGCCATTGCTTGACCTGGCCTCCCAGGCTGCATTATTGCATGGCTTGCCAGCCAACTTTTTTCCTGTCTAAAACAAAATATCGAGCATTAGCGGCGACTGCTCAGATCATGGTGGTCCAAGCGAGCTTATTTCGCGTCCTATTAGATCCGTCCAAGATGTCTTCCCATTTATCAAGCCGTTGCTCATTTACCAACTGGGTGACTTGGATCTCTCTCAAGATGGCACCGATGGATCTACCCTCCCGTGACACGAATAGACTTGTCGACTACCTCGCAATGAGATAGCCACAACAGGGTCGGCATCGCACTAGAAGATGAAGAGAATTGCGGCGTCAGACTATTCATGCTGGGACCGCTGTGCCCTTGTCCGATCTTGGAGACCTAAAAAGTTGGCTTTAACGGCAAAAATCTGCCGCGGATGAACCCCTGCTCGGATCAAACGGCTGATGATGCTATCCAGGAACGGACGAGGCTAACATGATAAGGTCCGTCAACAAGATGAAGGGGGGATACTCTCATCCACCATATCGAACTAGATGCATAGCGTATATTTGCAATGTCTCGGAACAATAAAGCTCGAGTTAATTAATGATAAGCTCTATCTTTGCATGGCCTTTATCAACCTCTTCCTGCTTGTGGGAGACCTCGCAATGGGCTTGATTTGCTAGACACCAACTACTGTATGAAATATGCTCTATATTCCGAGGAGCCCTCTCTTGCTGGATTTATCCTTTGTTGATTGAACTTATTATGGCCACTAATGCGGCTCTTCTAGAGCATAATCATGCCAACCCAGTGAGCTCTCTGTCACCGGCTACATACCTATGCTACACGCACTTGGCTTTTGGAGAAGGAATCGAGTGTGCCACTCCGAGCTCAAGGCTTGCTCAAGGAACTTAAATATACGAGGAAGCCCACAGCCGTTAGCCGCGATATTACATGCCTGGGTATATGTATGCTTGACCGATACTTTCCGGACGAGTTGAGCTCGTGGAGGTCGAGTCTTTTGTTGACAGCCTCAGACAGAGCGGAGATATGGAACCCCTCTGAAGGTCTCAGTTGAACCGCATGAACCAAGTAAGGTCACTGGCGGACTCTTGAAGGCTAACCCGATGAAACGGATACAGCCTATAGGCCGCTCTTCACTCGATCAGTGGCATCCGGCGGAGGGAGTGATACCACGCGGGTCAGTAAGTACAAATTATACAAAGTCAGTAAAGTCTTGATCATGAGATTACACTACGAGAAGCATTTGTATCATCGTAGGGGTTCCCCGAGTCAAGCCACTAATTGCTGGACTTCAATATCATGTCTAAATGTGTGTGATATGCTCCCGCACGGCTCTTGTACGAGGGACTGATCACAAGATCCGTTGGAGGCAAATAGCTGCGAATTTACTCCAAAAAGGAGAAGCATACTCCTATCTCAATTGTCGTGCTCTCTTAAGTTGGGGGGGCAGTGAAAGGAGCCCGTGTGTGACAATTGAGGCGTAAGCCCTCTTTCACGAGGCTCATTTCAGATTCCACCTGTGAGATGGGCATAGTGACTCAAGTTGCCCTCTGGTACAGCTGATCAAGTGTGGGTGACGCATGTGCTCTCATCTAAATTCCAGTCTGCTTGTTACATTCCGGCTGGGACCAAATCCAAAAATAGGACCCCTTCACCGTGAGGTGTCCATGTTTGGTGCCAGTCGTTACACGAATGAGAGTTATATATCAAGACCATGGTTCACCGTCGGACAGCACCAAGTATTGGAAGAAGGGTCTTTGTGTGTAACAAGAGGACTGACTAGGTACATCACAGGACATGGAGATTTGTTCACCATCTCGTGGACACGACGAGCACGAGGGACGAGGCTGTGTTGGAGGCCATCATGGGCAAGACAGTCACACCGTCAATGGAACACATGGAGGCAGCCCAACGCAAGCACCCGGCGTGGTGTCCTTGCCAAAGGAGTAAACGACGAGCCGCTCCGAAAGAGTTGGTTGGTTGTGTTGTTCAAAAGACATTTCGATTCATCATAAGACGCCGACCATGGCTCAAAACTGCCCACACGAGTCAAATCACAATCCGGCTTTCAGAGACGCTTTGTGCTGCCGTAATAAAAGCCCTGAACCTGGCATTCATCGATGAATCGCTTGTACCCTAGTCACCGTTCGCCGCCGGGTTCCGATCTCGGATCCCGTCCATAGAAAGTGTATTCCCATCGCTGGTCATTTCCGTGGACTTGTTGATCGAGGTCGAATTTCTTCCCGCCAACCGCTGCATCAAGGGATAGTAAGAGATATATCATCAAAACGAATTTGCTCAGGTGTACAGAGCCTTCGGGGTTGGGGATTTGACGTCTTTTTGAATTCAATGCCTCAAAGCAAGGCAATAATGCTTTATCCTTGCCTCGACCAATGCAGCCAAATGAGAACCGCCCTCACTACCAACTCCAGCCCGAAGCCCTTTTTTTTTATATCGACGAGGGGTACAGCATGACACGAACGGAAGCACCGAAAGACTTGGTGGGAAGAGGGGAAGAGAACTTGGCGCGGACAACGCCAGAGTTGCCTGGTAAAAGTTATGTTAGCTGGTGACCCTCGTCGGGATGTCGAGTCGAAATGGAATTTACCGTGCGGCCGGGTGACCTTGCCCCAGATCACTCGGATCTTGGTACCCCGGATTTCCTTCTGGCCCCGGTAGACGAAAGCGACCTTCTTGCCGAGGTAGAAGCTGCGATGTAATGGTCAGTACCCAGGCCGACTAAAAGGTTCCCTCTCGATGATGACATACTTGGCGGCGTTGGTGTCGTCAACACCCTCGATCTTGATCAGGCTCGTAGCAGGGCGGGTGGTGTTACGAGAGCGCTGGTAGCTCAGGTGACGTCCCCTAAAACCATCATCGTCAGTCCCAAAGTCCCATCGCATCGGTTTCGTGGAGTGGCTTCGCAAAATTCGATATCGGAATTCGAGATGGCCGTGCTCGGCGGGACAAGCACGATTTCTCATATCGCGCGTGCAATCCGAATGGCAGGAGATAATACTCACTTGACGTATACTGTAGAAAAGGAGTTAGCAGAGTCGCAAAGTAAGGCTCAATTCCCAACTCCCAAGTCGAAATGGGCTCGTTATGGGCGGTAGGGAAAAAACTTACGTCGGTGACCGGCTTCCGAAGGCATCGTGACTGTGGTTTGGCTTCCGCCCTCTCAAACAACCTGGGGGTTAGTAGAGAGTCTGAGGAATTGTCTTAACAAAAAGACCGTTCCGTGTTGCTGGTGCGCGTCGTGTCGTTGGTGATCTTGATGTCGGGCTGAGGAGGAGTGGATGCGTTCGAGGTGTGTTTTCTGAGCCCTTGCCCTAATCTTGCTGGAAAGTGCGATCCACCCCACTAAATCATGTGATCTCGGTTGCAGAGGATTTTTCGAATTTTTGGGAAATGGACCTGCCGCCACATTTGGGCCAGCCACACTTTGTGCTAGCCACAATTCTGTGCCCCGCGCTGAGGATGAGGCTGTCTCCGGCTTAACACCGCCGGAGCTGGCTGCACCTCGTCCGACTGCCGAGCGGAGTTACCCCATCTCCAACCTGGCGGTTGAAACTGCTGGATAAATGCTGGCTCGCTGGGTAATTATCCCGAGCGCATAAGCTATGCTGTTTACAAATCAACCTACGTTTTGTTGTTTTTTTTCCTGTTGTCTTTGGGGGAATGTCTTGAGATGCCCTACCCTTTGCTACGAACATCGCAAGTTTGAGGATTCTTATGCTATTCAGCTTGGACGCTGTAATATGCTTGAGCGCCCTGCTGTACGATGGCATGCACTGATTTTGCTCTAGTTCATGAACAAGAGATCTACGCAGCTTATTTCATCGCATCATGTCGCCAACACAAGCGCAGCAATGCATCCGTCTCGGTGGAGATGTCCTGTACAGTTCTCAACTTACAAACAGTACCATACCGCAAGGGGCAAATTCCCGCAAAAGGAATTAATGCTGGACCCTGATCAGCCGGCTCGTTTTTAAAACTGGATGAAGTAGTTTCTATCTTTCCCGCCCCAATAGCTTCCTGCTGAAGTTCAAGCCGACACCGGGGGGAGGGGTTGGTGCGGATATGGACGATCCCACGATCCCAGTAAAGGCGGTCGGACTTTGAAGTCCGAGCGAGCGATTGGACGATTCATTCACGTCTCAAGAACATGAACGAGAAGGAGGGAAGCGCTCTCTTATGTGCCTATCTGATAGCCCGAGCTCATGTACCCGTCAAGGGTCCGTCCCGTCCGTGACAGACCCAAGGTTGGGGTTGTTGAGACGTCGCCGCCAGCCAGAGGGCGCCTCAAGGTAGGGATCAGGGGCGGTGGTGGGCCTTGACGGGCAAGTCGAACCGCTGCGTGCCACTCCGAGGGCCCCTTCTGGGGGACTCCTTACGGAGAAGGACATGAGGGACCGCGGTTGGGCCGCCGAGTCAGATTCTCATATGCATATTGCTGACCTGAAGGTTGAGAACTGGGCAGGAACTCCAACGTTCCAGCAGTCAAGGGACGTTACAGCTCAAGCTTCAGATGCGTCTCAGGCTGGCAAATAGCCCGACAAGAACCACAATGGTTGCGGTCTAGGATCGGGCGTCCCGTCCAACGGAAAGCTTCTGACGGAAGACAGTCCGCAGGTCAACGGCAACAATACCGACAAGAAGGGACAAGCTCTATTCGAGCTTGATAATCGACTCGGCCCCAGGACCCCAGTGCGACTTTGTGTGGACCACAACTGTTCCGTGTTGGGGGTGCTCCGACCAGACAGACAAGTTCGGGGCCGCCACCGCCCTCCTCACCCTCGCTCGCCGAACCCAGGACTCGGTGAGGGGAGGAATCAATGTCCGGGCCAGCCGGGCGGGCTGACAAACAAGTTGGAAGCATGCAATGGTGCTTAGTATTCCTAAGTAACAAGCTTCGTAATGCTCACGGCACACGCCTACATTACACAAGGACCTGAGTGCCGCGGCCCGAACAGTCACGAGGAGGAGAAGGGAGGAGAGCTGATATTCATGATGCCAACGCCACTGAGAGACGAGTTCCTGGCTTGAAGATGTGGAAACACCATACGTCAACTCCACGACATCCAGTAAGACCTTGAGCTGCGAGCCATTGCCCCAAACCCGCCGAGACGATTCGGCCGCCTTGCATGGATGGGGTTGCGGTTGTCAGGTCCGCAAGGGACGGTGGATGGATGTACTGTGCCGTTGGAATTCCCCGTCTCGAAACAGGCAGAAATAAAAAATAAAAATACACCTCCAGCTGGTGCCGGAAAATGAGTCGCCGCCTGCTGTTTAAACTTGGCGCTTGAAAGTGGGATTTTTTTCTCCCTTCTGGCCCGGGGGTGGGAGGACATGGATGGACATCATGGCCTTACCGGATGTAGTGAGTGGTCAAGCTCGTCCGGTTACCTTGTAGGGAGCTTTAGCCAGTGACAGTGACAGTGCCAGCGCCGAGCAGTGTCCAACGTTGTGGAGGCCCAGGTACCCAGCGGCCTTACCCACCCACCTTAGGGGCCAGGACTGCATCATAGCCCCGTCGCTCACGCAGCCATTAGCTCCCCGACTCTGCATGCTCGTCATAAAACCTTCCAGGTCTGCTGCCCGCAAAGCTCAGCGTCACCTTTCCCTCAGATCTTCCCGTCCTCTGTTGTTCTCCGAGTCTCCCTCACTCTGCTGGACGGCTGCTCGACTTGATCCCCAGTGGTCGACTTTGCTTGCCTCTGCTTCCCTTTCCCTCTCGCGTTGCTTCTCCTCCCTCAATCCCTCAACATTTCCAACCGCAACTATGGATCCGTAGGTGCCATCTAAAAACCCCCACCATAACCACACTCTACCTAGCTCTCATGCTTGCTCCCTCGCCAAAAAAGCTTGCGATGCGACGACGAGCAAGCTGGCGCGCCTTCGCCCTCGGTCGTCTCGGAATGGCCTCGCTGACTGTGGTTCTTCTTTTAGGTGCATGGAGCTTAAGCAGAACACCACCATCGTCGTGCTCGGCGCTTCTGGTGATCTTGCGAAAAAGAAGACGGTGGGGAGCTCTCCCACTTCCGCCCCTCACCTCGTACCTTGCGCTAACATGCTTGTCTTTTTGCTTCATGATAGTACCCTGCGCTTTTCGGCTTGGTGAGCTCTAACCTTGGGCATCCTACGGAGAGATTGCCTCAACTAACAATGCGCTTAGTACCGAAATCAGTTCCTCCCCCAGGATGTCAAGATCGTCGGATATGCCCGTACCAAGATGGACCACGAAGAGTACATCCGACGCATCAAGTCATACATGAAGACCCCTACAAAAGAATCAGAGCAACAACTCGAGGACTTCTGCAAGCTCTGCACTTATGTATCGGGCCAATACGACAAGGATGAGTCGTTCCAGGGCCTTGAGCAGCACCTCCAGGGAATCGAGAAGGGCCGCGCCGAGACCCATCGACTCTTCTACATGGCGCTGCCCCCTAGCGTCTTCACCATTGTTTCGCAGCACTTGAAGAAGATTTGTTACCCTAAGAAGGGTATTGCGCGCGTCATTGTGCGTAGTCTGTCCTGACTCTGCCCGTGGGCAGCCCGCTAATAGCTTCAATAGGTTGAGAAGCCCTTTGGCAAGGATCTTGCCAGCTCCCGCGAGCTACAGAAGTCTCTCGAGCCCGACTGGAATGAGCAGGAGCTGTTCCGAATTGACCATTACCTAGGCAAGGAGATGGTCAAGAACATTTTGATTCTCCGATTTGGTAACTCATTCCTTGGCGCCACCTGGAACCGACACCACATCGACAACGTTCAGATCTCCTTCAAGGAGCCCTTTGGCACCGAGGGCCGCGGCGGTTACTTTGACGAGTTCGGCATCATTCGCGATGTCATGCAGAACCATCTTCTCCAGGTTCTCACTCTCCTGGCTATGGAGCGACCCATCTCCTTCAATGCTGAGGATATCCGTGACGAGAAGGTTCGCGTCCTCCGCGCGATCCCTGCTATCGAGCCCAAGAACGTCATCATTGGCCAGTACGGCAAGTCGCTCGACGGTAGCAAGCCTGCCTACCGTGAGGATGACACTGTTCCCAAGGACTCTCGATGCCCTACTTTCTGCGCCCTGGTGGCGTACATCAAGAACGAGCGATGGGACGGTGTCCCCTTCATCATGAAGGCTGGAAAGGCCCTCAACGAGCAGAAGACGGAGATTCGAATTCAGTTCAAGGACGTCACCTCGGGTATCTTTAAGGACATTCCCCGAAACGAGCTTGTTATGCGCATTCAGCCCAACGAGAGTGTTTACATCAAGATGAACTCCAAGCTGCCTGGCTTGAGCATGCAGACCGTTGTCACCGAGCTCGACCTGACCTACCGACGACGATTCTCCGACCTCAAGATCCCTGAGGCTTACGAGTCTCTTGTGCTCGACTGCCTGAAGGGCGACCAGTCCAACTTTGTCCGTGACGATGAGCTCGACGCCAGTTGGCGAATCTTCACTCCTCTGCTCCACTACCTGGACGATAACAAGGAGATCATTCCCATGGAGTAT
>JABFFE010000454.1:0-25236 GCA_013623625.1 Fusarium setosum | reverse complement strand
GCGCTAGGCCCGATCAGGTCAATCTTCGATTGCCATCAACCTGTGGCGGATGGTGTCTTTCCTCAGGTTCCCAATGCCATCCTTGCGGATTTCCCTGTCATCTGCACGAAGCGCGGGCCATCTGCAGTTGCATCGCCTCCCGTTTTGCCTTTTGACTTGTCTTTGATTTTACCTCCAGGTTCCTCAACTTTCCAGTTGCGTGGGTTGAAGCTTGACCTGGGAATCCTGGTGAATTCCCCTGGCCGCATCTTCGACAAGCTCCACACAGATAGAACAAACTTGGAAGAACGTCACCCTCCGTTGCATCCGTTACTCATTTAACAGATTCCAATTTCCCACCTGGTGGAAGAGAGTGAAGAGGAAAAGAAGGCCAGACCATCCATGCGGCCATGCCACGCTCTTCTGACGCCAGCTACAGATAGTTACTGCTCACTACAGGCGCCCGCCCACCCAAGCACGCTCACGCTCACGCCCTAAATAACTCTAGGCCCGACTACAGCCGCCGAGAGCGATCACCAACCACGTCTACCTGCGCGACAAGGTACATTCTGCACATCACGGGCTACCAACAATCTAAAACCGTCCCAAGGAAGCCGGCCCAGACCTAGCAAATCCCCTCGCCTCCCCAAGGTTCTCGCTCGCTGCAGTATTAAAAAGCAAAGTGTTGGCTCACCCTCGGCTGCAACCAATTGACGTTGCGCACCAACCAGCTCCTCCTGTCGACCATCGTGGGCCTGCAGCAATAACAATCCCGATTCAAAGCATCCAAGACCCCTCAGCAGCTGCAACAAGCAGCCACAGCAAGCATCAGCATCAACCTGCCTAACCTTCCAGGGTCAAGGGGGTTGTAGATAGTCTACCAGCTCCCTCCCGCAAAGTCTCGAACATCAATCTCACAATTTGGAAGCTCTCCGCTGTGGCCGCCATCTTTGCCATAAGGCTGCCGTCGTTCCTTTTGAACCACCAGAGCTCTCGTCTTATCTATATCGAAGGTCCTTGCTCTTGACTGTCTCAACAGCCCACAAGGTCTCAACAGGTTCCTCCTGCACCCATCATTCTCTGGCAAAGCCAGATCTGAAGTACAGGCCGTCGATAGCTTCCGGAGTCCTGGGTCTTCTGCTACAGGCACCCACAGGCCTTCACCCGTTCTGACAGGCTTCCGCTGGGTTTCAGCAACGGAAACAACGGATTGACTTTCTTCGGCTCCGCCAGCCGCACTAAAATTGGCGCTAGCCGCGATCCCCGCGTCTTACTTATCTCTTCTGTCCCTCTCCTTCGTCTTGTTCTGGTCTTCGTCTCGTTCGTGCAAGCGGCCAAGAAGACGCCAGTCTTGCTCTGACCACAAAAAAAAGTCACAAGTCACGACTCACTGGCCACCGCAAGGCACCGCAATTCTGCTCCCCACCAGCAATCAGAAAGCCTACTCCACACCCGAAACGAACGACCTTGTCAACCTTGCTCGCTGCACCTGGAGTTTTTGTGGGAAAGCTGACATTGTCGTGGCTGCTGTCGAGTGTGCTGGCTCGCTACCTAGTCGCTGTCATCTTGGCTGTCACTTTGGCTGCCAACTGCTGCTGCTGCGCATCCACCCGCAGGGTCCTGGATGGAGCTTCTTGCCTCTCAAGCCTCGATCTAGTCGTGAGCCGCAAAACTCCCGTGATCCCCTCTACTTGAACCTTCATCATTTCCCACCTATCCTCCCAACCTCCCCAAACCTCGTCCATCGCCGCTCCGCCACAACCCCGACGCTCACGCCTTTTGCTGGGATCTACGGGCTCCCCCGCCGCTCGAGGTCCCAGGAGTCCTTCCATTACGCCCGCCGCAATCGGCCCCGCGCCGCCGCGCGCGTCCTCCTTAATGGACAACCAACAACAGAGCCTGCAAAAGCACAGGCAGCGCCGTGAGGCCGAAAGAGAACGCAAGCGAGCCCTTCGAGCGTAAGTTTTCCGCTTCTTGCGCAGTTACGATATCTCGATTTTCGTCGCAATGCCTCGTCGGGGCATTATTCAGCATTGGGAAGGCCCGACTATGTCTATGACCTCGGATCACGGCTGTACCCAGTTCAACGTTCTCACCATCTGCGTCGTTCGTCTCTTCAGCCTTCAATTATCCTTTTATTTGCTCTTTGGCCTGTTCGATATTTGCGCTGCTATCCTCGGCGCGACTCTGATGCTGACTAACTCTTGTCCTGTAGTTGCGACGGATGCCGACGCCAGAAGGAAAAATGCGATGGCGGCGTGCCGTGCCGTAGATGCACGCGCCTGCATCGCCAATGCGAGTTTCTAGGCCCGACTGCCAGAGATGCTGACGGCGGCGATAGTTCTGCAAAGTAAGCATCTGCGCTGCTGTCCCACTCCAACATGTTCTCAAGCGATTGCTGACTTGCGGCCCTCTCTTCCACAGGAACCGTTCTGGCGCAAGTAATGCCGAGCTACTTCAGCGCATCGCCTACATGGAAAAGATCATTACACACTACGCCGGAAACATCCCCCTTGATTCAGAATCGCTGAAAGCTATGGCCGAGGCGGTAGACAGCAAGAACCCCGACGCAACACAGAACCATCGACAAGCCCCCGTTGTGGGATCTCCAGCCTCCGACTATCTCGGCGTGGACGATGAGAACTATACAGTTCAGCCCCTGGACAACAACACCACTCGTGAGACTCACCGCCGCTTGCGACAATTTACCTTCACCGATCGGCTAATTTCGTGTTTAGACTACTCGGGCGAGTTTTCTCATTGGAACTTTTCTATGCGAATAAAACAGTGGATCGAGCAGTGTGTACCAGACCGCCACGTATGTTTTCCTGCATGCCATTTGCCATGATAAATCTAAAATTTGGGTCACTCTAGGATGCTCCGGGCACCCTCAGCTTCAAGGAGTACTATCGTGCCGAGGAGTTGCAATCGTCCACCAACACTCAAACGTCTCTATCTGCGCTACCTCCTCGATATGTTGCCGAATTCCTTGTCCAGGCCTTCTACAAGCATGCTGAAACCAACTATTTCTACGTCGAAAGGGGATGGCTCGCTGAACAGCTTGACCTCGTGTATCAAAATCCCGGTGCCTTATCTCGTCGTGAAGTTGGCACCCTTTGCATGATATGGATTATTTTCGCCATCGGTACACAATACGCCTACCTGGATTCTCGAACAGGAAGAGATGATCACAACAAAGCTACTGACTCGAGCCCTTTCTCAGAGGACACTATTGGCGTCATGTTCTACCAACAAGCCTGCAAGCTTGTTCCTGATGTCATCACCGTTGCGTCGCTGGAGAGTGTCCAAGCCATTCTCCTCATCGGCATTTATACCCTACCCCTGGATGCTTCGGGGTTGTCGTACATCTATCTCAATCTTGCAGTGAAGCTGGCTATCCAAAACGGCATGCACAGGAAGTGGCCCGCCGAGGGGCTTGACCCTTACGTTCGTGAGACGAGGAATCGCGTGTGGTGGACGGCTTATACGACCGAGAAGTATGCTCTGGCCAACGCACCAAGTTTCACGTCAGGAGACTAACATGTATGTAGGCGAGTCGGAATCTACCACGGACGGCCACTATCTATTCAGAGCAAGGATGTCGATGCGGAGATGCCTGCCGATCGACCGGACATCATGCCATCAAACCCCACGAATGTCGCGCACATGCTGGCAACACTGCGACTGAATCAGGCCCTTGGAAAGATCGCACATGAAATGTAAGCCAATTGCACCACACCAAGATGCCTCTCCCGAAGAACCCCGGACTAACTGCCAAAAGATCGGTGCTGCGAACAGCTCAGAAGCATGAGATTAACGAGGGTTTGCAACGAGTAATCGACATGAAGGAGGAGCTCCGAAAGTGGTGGGATTCACTCCCCGAAACGGCATTCCGCAAGGAAGTCAATCTGCAGAACCCAATTTCGCGAGCGGACATGCATTTGAAGCTAGAGTATTGTCTTCTCCGAATGTATGCCGGGCGACCGTTCATCTTCCCTCGCGAGGCCATCCGGGGTAATGCAAGTACCTCGAGTTCGCCCGCCGACTCAAACAACCAACGTCCCAACACTCCCCACAAGTCGAATCCCCGTTCAATCCTGGTCGCAGACTGTGTCGAGGCTGCCTTGACCATCATCGATACGTGTCACCTACTCCAGAGCACTATCGGTCTCGCACGTGCGTCGTACACCGAGTTCAGCTCTTGCCGAGCTGCCCTGCTCGTCATTATCACGCAATGCCTGCAGAAGAAAACGGACAGACTGCGCGAAGCTCTCCGCACTGGCATGGCCATGATCAAGGAAATGTCTGCTGGCGGCGAGTCGGCCCGCTCCGAGGCGTCACTAATCGAAGTGTTTGAGCGTGCCATCTCACGACTCGACGCTACCGCCGATCCCTCTGGTAGGGAAACGGATTACTCGAGGTTTAAGAAGTGGGAGCTACTATGGAAAAACGATGTGCCCGCTCAAGAGATGAGACATGAGTCTTCACCTGAGACTGCCATGCCGTTACCTCCTGTCCCAAATGCATTCTGGAGAGGAACAGGCAGCACAACTCGGCCAGGTATGCCAGCTATGCATGCTGCCAGCCCTTTCATGGGAATGGATGCAACCTTCCCATCTGTGCCGCAGGTCATGGACGAGTTTTCGACGCTGTTTGGATATGGCTTTGGCCCAAGCCCCGAAAGTATGGCTGGCACGGCCAACGGCGGCATGTGGATGGGGCCTTGAATAGTCTCATCGCTTCTTTGAGTTTTAGTCGAAGCCAAAGAAGATGGAGGATACTTATGAGCCGCTTGGGGGCGTTTCAACGGTGTGGACGTTCGGCTGAGATGCTGAGAGCGCCCGATCCCAGAGGACAGGACGGTCTGGACCGATTGAAGTCACCATATTTTCCGCAAGAGACACAGACCGAACAAGTTTCGAGACGCTTTGTGTGTCACCTCTCGTGGTTGAGAGGCGTCTCCAGATTGCGCTACTGCCGGACCTTACCAATCATGATAGGCAACCGGTTTTAAGCAGCAGCATCTGGAGACTCAGGGAGCCGCATGCTATAAGGCTCAAGGCCCTAGAGCGATTGAGGCTTGGCATCTCTGACGTGTATTTCCTACACATAGGAGTTGGTTAAGTCGTTGGTGAGGTGAATATAGGATACCCCGCTGTGAGATACAGGATATAAGCAGCAGATTGAGCCACACGCACGAGTGGGAGCTGGTTGTCATTTTTTTTTTGCATATGAAGGGCCCACAGCCACCATCTACAATACCTATGTTGTCGGGTCGGTTCTAGGGAGGCACATGTCAAACGATATTTCTGTCGTGAAGGTTATATATACTTTATGGGACGGTATAAGGGAGCATAGGTGGGGTGGCACGCTGTGTGGATAAAGGGCAAAAGTCAGTGTTACAAAGAAAAGATGGTGCGAAACGGCTGGTTATCCGCCGAAGGGTGAATTAAAATGGTGGCGAGGATATCTACCAACTCTCATAGTTCAAATATTTGTTCGTCCAGCTTCAAGCATAATTCATTCTATACAAGTAGCAAATTGATACCAAATAGATTCCTGGATAACCAAGGTTGTCATCTAATGTCATGTCATCGTGTCACTAAACCAGAGGTAGATGTTGAGTAGCAAAAACGAGAATGGTATTGAGCAACATGCGGCTATTCAATAGATACCCAACAGGACCATTCTCGAGGATTAGGCTGGCCATAAACTAGTAATACAGTATTCATCCCGTTACGAGGCCCAGCCAAGTGGGAGGGAGATGTATATACACTCCATTTCCTGCCTCTTTAACCCGTGCATGAATCAATCCAAGGGCTACCTTAACCGCGCATCGTCTGTCGCTTCTGGGACTTGCGAAGCTCCTTCTCCTTCTCCTTCTCGAGATACTTCTTCTGGGCCTTGGCGTCGAGGCCCTTGAGTTCGGCGTCGCGCTTCGCCTTGCGAGCCTTCTCCTTCTCAACGAGGCGCTCCTCCTGACGCTGATCGTCGGCGGTCTTCTTAATTTCGGCGATAGCATTCTCGCGGGTGTTGCGGACCTTCTTGGTGACCTCGGGGCGGAAGTGGGCAACCTTGACAAGGGCGTCGGGAAGCTGCAGGAAGTAGGAGAAGAGAGGCAGGAGCTTCTCATAGTTGCCGCTTGAGGGGATACGGTACTTGAGGAAGATGCGCTTACGAGGGGTGGTCTCCTCAACAGTGATGGGCTTGTCGGTGGGTTGGTCTGAGACAATGAGGTGCTCGAACGAGTCACCGGCAGTCTGGACAGCGTCAATGAGCTCGGGGGTCAGGAGGGCATCAGTAATCTCGGCGCTCTCGCTCATGACAGTCAGCCAGAGGGGAAGCTTGGGGTGGTCCTTGGTGAAGGTGAGGGACAGGTCGTATCGCTCGTCGCGAGCTCGGCGCATAACATCCTTGTGAACAAGGCCCCAGACGAAGCCATCGTAGGTGCTCTTGGAATCCTTGGCGCGAAGTTCGGCGGCGCCGGGAAGAGCGGGGACGGTAAGGCTCTCCTTGCCGTCAAAAGGATAGATCAAGCCCTCCACGATATCCTTGGGTGAGTCGAAGGACTCGATGAAGAAGCCCATGATTTGCTCGAAGCCATTGACAATTGGGTTGAACTTCTTGGTCAGGGTGAGCTTGACATCCATGAAGGCCGTGTTCTGTCGGCCCGTGGCGTAGGTCGCAAACTCGAAGAGCGACTTTTCCTTGATGAGCGTGTCGGGCTTGACATCATTGTCCATGGTGGGGACACCACCGAAGCCGACGAGAGCGTATTCCTTCTGGAGAACCGGAGCATGAGCGCGAATCCAGGCCTTGGCCCTGGAGCGGTTGCGGCGCGCTCCAATCATGTGCAGGAGGAAAATGAAGCTCGAGATGATGAGGATGATGCCCTCAAGCCTGAACTCTGAGAGTGAGTGGCGCTCGTGGATGTTGTACCATTTGGTGTATGGGACAGCGGTGGCAGCTGGAGCGGCGCTCTCGGCGGTCGCATCTTGCACAACGGGCTCGGGAGCCGGACTGGCAGCTTCGGCGAAGTCGGCAAAGTCTGGACGATAGCTCGCGTGTCAGTCATGATGGTTCATAGAGCAGCCCAGTCAGTACCTCGCGCGTCGCAGCATGGCGCAATCAGGGACAGATACAAGACGACGGGGTAGCTTACCCGAGTCGGGACTGGCGACTGGCGCCTCAGAGGACTTTGCGCCTCCAAAGGCGTTCTTGAAGAAGGAGGCCATGGTCAAGATGTGATACCTGGAGGTGAGGGAGTGACGGGGGCGGAGGGGAGAAAAAGAGGAGCAAAGATTCAGGCCACGGCGGCGCCAGGAGGCACAAAATTGGAGGCGTGGGCCATGAGTACCTGTACTATGTAGCTCCTGCTCAATTCGGATGGCAGAGTGGGGCTTGCCAGCTCGAGAATCTGGGGCTCGCGAAACCGTTGTAGCGAACGACCAACTGGTCCAATGTCACGCCATCAGTTCGTCTCGGCCCCTGCAAGTTCACTCGTACGCCGGCCGCTCATGCACTCTCTCACATGAACTAGAGGCTGATGATGCTTCCATGATAGCAGAGCAGTGACTGGCATGGGGTGTTTCAAGATAGCCTCAGTATTACACATGTAAGAAACATGGCGAGCCATTCTAGCAGGACTATCCAAGTTGTTAGGACAATTGAGTCATGTCAATGGCCAGACATGTTATCAAAGGCCAATTCGTTCCAATATCAGCTGACAGTTTGCTAAATCCTTTTACAAAAGGCTGCAGAGTCAAAATTGGCAGTGTCAACGGAATTGTTCCAGAAAACCATCCCGCTATGGACGCCTCACACAACTGTGAGACTAGTGGTTATCGCAAAAGGGACAGGAAAAGCGGGCCTGTTACCCTGCCAACACTTCCGAGGTCAATATTCAAGACGGCTCTCATGACGTGTAAGGAGCAAGAGAAAGACAATCAAAACTTGATTGATTTGACAACCAAGATTGAACATGTCCCGAAACACCACGGCTCGAAAATATGGCAAGCAGTCGAAACGTTCAAAAGCCGAGCGCCTATTCGCCGAGCTACCACAGAGTCCAATTCGGACCAAACCTAAGCCGAAGACCGAGGAAGAGTCAATATCTCAATTGACGGAAAAGATATCATCAATCAAACTTGAGAAAGAAAACGAACCTGGTACAAAAACGCGACGATCAAAGCAGCCACCGACCGTAGCCGAGGAACATGAGGTTGAAGCTATCCAGCTTGAGCAACACGAGCCTCTCGAGGAGCCCCAGGAAGATGTTCCACAAGCCAAAGAACCATGCTTAGACACACAGCAAAGCGAAAGCGAGCCAGTTGAGCCATCAAAACACCAGCAAACTCAAATAGAAACGCCCGAAGAAGTTCCCCAAGAGGCGCCGCTCCGAACTCTGACCTGGGATGATGTTTGTCCGCCAGGTGACAAGATTGACAAGATTGCCGAAGCATCCTACGCAGAAGTCTACCGTGTCACAAACGACCGAGGAACTAGCATCATCAAAGTCATTCGGCTACCCTCGCCTATCAAGCCGCAGACCAAAGCTCAAGTGCGCTCCGGCCTTGTCGACGAAGAGCCTCACTCTGAGGAGGACATCCAGGGCGAGTTGCAGATCTCTGAATGGCTGGCAGACATACCAGGCTTCGTGGTATATAAGGAACGATATATTGTCCAAGGGAAAACGACAAGGCAGCTTCTTGAGACACATCAGTCGTTTCAAAAGAAGATGAAGCGACAAGACCCAGACAGGGCGCAGTTCTACCCTTCACCAAGTCGATACTTGGATGATACGCAGTTTCTGGTCGTTGAGCTGGGCGATGCTGGGACAGCGCTGGAGGACTGGAAGTTGACAAGCGAGAGCCAACTCTGGGACATTTTCTTGCTGCAAGCCATTGCTCTAGCAAGAGCCGAGGATCTAGTCATGTTTGAGGTAAGTCAAACCACAAATTGTACGCATCTAGTTGCTAATTATATCAGCATCGCGATCTTCACGAGGGCAACCTCTGTATCAGGCAGGTCAAATCGCCTAGAGAAATGGGCCCTCGGTCAGAAGGCTTCTTTGGCTTTTCAGGCCTCGACATCACCATCCTAGACTATGGCTTATCGCGGGGCGAGGACCTCTCCGTTGACGACACGAGCCCCGTAGCTTTCGATCTTGAAAAGGACCTCAGCCTCTTCACCAGTACGCACGCACGACAATGCCAGGTTTACCGGCAGATGCGATCATTCCTCCTCCGCGCGGACCGCACCTGCCTTCCGCCCGAAGCCCACAACACACCTTACGCCGAAGGCATAGACGGTCCGCTCTCATGGGATGCCTATGCCCCGTACACTAACGTGTTGTGGCTGGCCTATCTTTACGAATACCTAACAGACCATTTCGCCGGCGACAAGAAGGAGCTTGCGCGGTTCAAAAAGGCCACAAGAGAGATGTGGAAATACCTAAATCCAGACGCTGGAGAAAACGTGCCGTGTTTCGGCTGCGCAGCAGATGTGGTCTGCTTCGCAGTCGAGGCGGGCTGGATCCGACAGGAGCAGTTGAACGGAGCGGAGGAGTCGGTGGTTGAACGAGAAGACAGCATCATTGTGATGCGCGAAGAGACCAAGGAGGAAACACAAGAGGGGACGCCGCTGAGGAGGTCAACCAGGAAGCGGTAATCGTCGGCCTTTGGCCCATTGAGTGGGATAGTTGGCTGTTGTAAGACATACTGGGTGGTGTTTGAGGATTGATTTAGGACATGGCGTTGCATGATACCATAGATTTTCTTCGTCGCAGTTATTGCAGCTTACAGAGGGCTTGCGAATTGTATATTAGTCTACCTACATTAGATATTGCTTTGGCGACAACCGAACCGTCTTTTCCCAAACATGGATCTCTCCGATTGTGTTAGTTGTATCCGAATGCCCTGTTTAGGAAATTTGTTGTTGTTTTGGTGGCGGAGACGAGTTTTGCTCATTCGTTCCGCCGGAGAACGGCGCGGCGCGGCGCTGCGCTGGATATGAATGGTATCATCCAACGAACCTTCTTTTTCTTATCCCTCTCTTTGCTTTTTCAGTCTCCAGCAACGAAAGATGGCTTCCATGTTTTGTTACTGGAAATGGTAATTAGGCGTTAGCGTATCAGCCTTTAATTGCATCTACTTTTACCGTAGCAACTTGCCGGGAAGAAAGCCGCGGATGCCGTCCACGTGATAGCTACACCAAGCAACTGAATAGAACGCTCACTAGCAGCAAACTTGAAGACGTGGATGGACTCGGCTCCCATCAATATTTAGTACGATGATCTTTGGTCTTCATTGTGGCATTGGCAGTCAAGGTCCAGTATGTTGTTCATGTCGACGGTCTAGCCGAGAGAAGCAAAACAACACACAAAAAACACATGCTCGTACCAGATGACGGGATATCCCACCGGGGTCCTGGGTCATTGGACCTGACGGGAAATGAAGCTGCGGGTTTGGGGCCTTTCAGGAAGCCCACAGGCATTCCCCAGGTTCCGAGACTAGTCCCCTCGCGGGCCTGAAGCATGCAGTCGGGGGAGTAGTGCATGAGCTCAGCTCTTGAACTGGTTCCTGGATTTCTTCGTGGAGCTCTCGAGGTGCCTTGTGAAAGAATAACAAACAAGTCCAACCTCCAACACGCCAAAGAGTGTTATTGAACAAATGGCGGAGGTTGGAGAGCTACAACAGTACTTACCGTAACTTCACCAACCGTCGATATCGAGTAAAGGCGGTATGAGGCCCTCCACCTCGGCGGTGCTTCCGCCGCTGTCGGCTTCCCTTCCAAACTCCACTAGAGGATGCGCTGGAAATGAAGCACGGACCCCTCCGAACGCTGCCGAGGCTAAAATCATCTGAAGGCCGAGAGAGGAGCAACTACAGTGGCTGCTTTTTTTTCTCTCGCTCCGTTGGTTGGCTGAACTTCCCTGTTGAGCTTCACTGCTGCCAGCTGCTGTTCCTGCTGGCATGCCTGGTTCCTGCAACCACATGTCACGGCCTTCTTGACTTCTTCCAGGAATTCGGCCCCGACGCGTGCGTCCGACATCTCCTGTGCCTTTTTTTTTGTTCCACGACCCCGTATTCTTTATGATCCCGTCGCCGCTCAATTGAACCATGAGTCTGGGGTGATTCCGATCTGCTCATACTCCCCAATTCTCACCTGTCCCGTACCCGACCCAGCTCCGTCATACCGCCCGCCCCCTTCAACGACAATCCATCCAGCCTCGCTCTTTTGAGCTATTGTCAACAATCAACACCGCCGTTCATGTCTGGCTGGAGCTGCCCTCGCTGTTACTCTTGCTACTACTATTGATCTTCAGCTGCTCAACACCGCCACCATGTCTGTAAACGGCAACCACGCAGCATACAGCCCGACCACTGTATCATCGACCGCGTCGGTCGGCCTCTCACACAACCTCCTCTCAGCCTCCATCTCGTCATCGCCTTCGGCCCGGCACCCTTCACAAATTTCCAAAACTTACCGCCAAGCCTCTACCCTCTTCCTCACGCGCCGCCTCCCCGAAGCCTTGACGACGCTGCTCCCGCTCATCACTCCCCCCGAGCCTGTGGATGATGGCGAGCCCGCACCAGTCGCACGTGCTTCCAGGACAACTCGTGTCAAGGTCTGGAGCTTATATCTGACCATTCTTAATGCCATCATCGAGCTAGAGCCCGAGGAGGGCAAGGATGCTTTTGGGAACCAGGAGTGGAGGGCCTTGTGCACCAAGGTTCGGGATGGAGAGATTTGGGAAGAGGTGATCAAGAATGGTTACCATGGCGTTGAGGGTGACGTCGATGCGGACGTGGTAATCAATCTGTGAGCTCCCCTGGAATGTGCCCGTCCGAGACCCATGACTGACTGAGACAGCGCGACATTGTTGCTCGCACACGCTCGCGACCAAATACTCAACCAGCGCAGGCTCGAGGCCTACCTAGCCGCCTCCAACACGCCCGACCTCGACGTTGCAGGCCGGCTCGCTGAATCGCCGAGTTCGCGAATGTCGAATCGCTACCGATCTCCAGCCAAGGGAGCGAGTGGCGCGAACACACCCAGAGATCTCAACGCTCGGGTCAAAATCCTCGAACTGTACACATTACATGTCCTTCTGCGTAATGACGAGTGGGACTACGCTCGTGAGTTCATCAGCGTCAGCTCGGTCCTAGATGAAGAGCGCCGGGAAGCTTTCCTCCAGGCCCTACAGAGTCTCCACGAAGAACAGCAGGAGCAGGAGAGGCAGGAGAAAGAGGAACGTCAACGGCAGGAGGACGAGTTGCGGAAGGAAATAGAGGAGGCGAAAAGGCTACGCGCTGAGAACGAGGAGAGAGAACGGAAAAGGATAGAGGAGGAGCGTGCGAAGCGCGAAGGGAGCGAGGTCGACTATGGAGTCGAGGAAACTCCAAGTCACAGCGGGTCAAGTCGGGCGCGACATACCCGAGCACCATCGACTGCATCGTCGAGACAATCCAAGCCATCAGTTGCAAGACCAAACGGCAAGGCTGTTTCGCGCGCGCCCACGCTCACCTCACGCGCATCTATGGTTATCACACGGCTACGCGCTGTAATTGAGAACATGGGAACTTCACTAAACGCCAACCCCACGTTCTTGTTGAAACTTCTGGCGTTTATCATGGGCTTCATCCTCATGTTCGGTCATGCCGGTCTCCGCGAGAGGGTCAAACGAATACTTGGAGCTTCGTGGGACAAAATCAAGGCCACGGCCGGGATGGGAGTCAAGGTCAGCTATATTTGACCGCATTCTACTGTTGTATTATTTTAGTGTCCTGTGCATTATGAGGAGTTTGAGTATGGGGCCTAGTATTTCAATCCACATATGGTAATCACAACTAAACCTGTCATGAAGCTTAATAGGTATAAATTGGTCAATATTGTAGCCACTGCATCGCTGTGACTTGATCCAGAAACCCAATTTTCCCAACCCGTGTAACGCCCAAAACACCAGTGATATCATGTTTAGGGGCTTGTTTCAAGCCATCCAACAGCAATTCCACGGCCCAACCCAGGCCACCACTTTGCTAATATTGTGCTGTACGATTCGTTTTCTTTTGGTAGAATAACTGGGAAGGGACTGTAGTTAGCACATCGAGATCAAGCAAATAACTTGGGATAGACCACTCACGTCCGTCCTCGAACTACCGAGGTTAATAATCTTGGGACACCCGTCGCGATCCTTCTCAAGACGCGTGCACTCGAAGCAGTAGAAGGCATCTGAGATGCCCTCACCGCCGCACACAACACACTTGTTCTGGTAGTTGCCGAAGCTGCACTCGTCACAGATGCGCACAAGCGTCGTGGGTCGGACGTAGGAGTCGCAGACGGGGCATTTGCCGTCGCATTTATCGCAGAGGCGGCCGATGGCGATACCGGCCTGCTTGCGGCACATGACAAGATCGCTGGAAAAGAGAGGTTAGCGGACCTATTTCTTCTCACCGGGAGAAAGGAGGCGGGACTTACGGATGATGGCGAGACATTTCGGTGAAGGAAACAAAAAAAAGGATGCGATAACGTGTCTGGGGAGTTGTGTGGTGAAGGAGGCAAGAGAAGACAAAGATCGCAAAGCTCTCACTGGAGGTTAGAGAGTTTGCAGCTGGAGATTTCTCAGCCTTGCTGCGGCGTTCTGACAGCTTCCAGCCGACGACGACTGCGGGCCAATCAGCGCGCAGTCTGCTGGGAACTGAGGGCGGGGCATGTGCCACTCAACGCCGGATTTCGCGACGTCGCTCATCGACAGTCCCACCTTCCTCAGCCTCGACAAGGGACATCCCTCGACCTCCTCCCTACGCTCGTCCGTGGCACCATACAGGTTGCCATCTTATTTTATATTTTTCCCATGCATATGCTCAGATAATGTGATTCGCATTGCGTTCTAGCGAAACCACACATGGCCACTGAAGCTGAGTAAGTAAGCTGTGTCCCTTGCCTTGCTGCAGATCGCTAACTGTGTCGCAGAGCTCGTCCATTGGATGACGTCCCATCCAATACGGACGCAAACATTGATGCGCCACCTCGAGACGCCCCGGAAAAGGACGGGCTAAAGAGAAAAGCGCCAACAGACGAAGACGAAGGATCCCCCAAGCGCATCAAACACGACGACCACTTCCGTGAGGCTACGAACGAACGACCAAGGAGAGGATCGTCACCAAGTCGTCGTGGGTCCCATGGCGACTCTGCGACTTCTGAGGCCGATCGCCGCAAACTCGCGACACAGGAGGAGAAGAAGCGCGGCAAGCGCTTGTTTGGTGGACTGCTCAGCACGCTGAGCCAAACGACTGGCAGCACACAGCAGAAGCGTCGCCTGGAGATTGAACGACGGCAGCAGGAACGACTGCAGAAGCAGAAAGCCGAAGATGATAGGGCGCGGGAAGAAAAGAGGACGCGACTCACTGGGGTTCGGATGGCCGAGCAGATAGTGTTTGAAGAGAAGGTGGTAAGTTGGGAGATATCTCAGCAATGCGCTTGGATACAGGGGGCTGACAGGTGTGAATCCAGATGCGGAATAAGCACTCGAAGATGCTCGCGATGGCCCAGTACTTGCGGACAAAGGCACATCCCCAAGTAGTGAGTCGACCGGAGTCGCTTCTTACTTCTGGGCCTTGCTAATGATTTGCAGTACTATCTGCCTTGGAAACTCACAGGAGCCCAGGAGGATGAAATAGATGACCAGATACGGCATGCAAAGGCAACAATAGATCGGGAACTTGAAGCGTTCAAGGCGAAAAAGGAGCGACATGCGAGAGACGGCGGCGGGAATAGGCGATCGTCTTCGTCGATAGAGGCGCCCGCGAGAGAGGCATCGGTCGATAAGCCCCGGAGTACCAACGGATCTGACCATCCAGCAAGGGCTCCCGAGAGGGAGCATCATCACGGGCACCATCACCATAATCATCATCATCATCACCACGATGAGTCGGCTGATGTACTAGAGGAGGCCGATGAGGATACGGTGATCTACTAAGCTTTTCCGCTGGTGACCAGGGGCGTCCGGACCGATTCTTTTACATTTGTGCTACTATATACTGCATCCGCTCGATGATGGAATGCGAGGTGTTTTGATGCTACGGGACGCCGCTTCATGGTGGAAGACGGCCGCTGTGTTTGGGGAGTAAGCATCACTGAGGAGGCGCCTCTATTGTGAGGATTGTTATCAGCGTCGAATACCAATTTGAATCGATACCCACGCTCGTTTTCCCTTTTCAGCCCTCTTTTTTTTTTTTGGCCCTGTTGTTGACTTTCATGGTTGTCCATGTCTGAGGGGACGTCTGAGGGGATAGTGTCACTACGCCTCTCGTATGCTGCCCAGATGCCGCCCAGATGCCTCCACCAACAACCACCATATCCACAATCCGTGCAGGTGGAAACAAAGGCGCATATCTCAACGCGCGACAACACACCGACGTGACACGGCAGTCGCCCGGCGAAATCGTCACCTGGCCGGGCCTGACGCCGCGATTGGGAAGTGCTGTCCGGCCGAGCCTCGGTTCCTTTACACCCCACCCTAAAGTTGGGACTGACAACATTCACGGCCTCGGATGAACATGCATGTTGCAATTTTTGATTACTCATTCAGAATATCTTTTTAAAGCGAAAAGTTGATCTGGCTCTAGACAGTTAATATTTGCAGTTTTATTCTCCTCGAGTTGCGTTAACCCGCCGTTGTGATTTGGAAGGGAACCCTGGTCAAGAGTTGTCACAGACTGGCAAGACACGAGTGTAAGTTCATGCTGTCTACTGGAGCATTATGACCAGAAAAGCGGTCAAAACATGCTTAAATACACGAGTCTGCTACGATCGGTGGCCTCAGCTGCCATCCCAAGTGCGAGGGACGGTGGCTTCCTCCCTAACAACATTATTGCTGCCAACATATCACTAACGACGTCATCCTTGGTGCCTAGGTAGTCAACCAACGCTCACCTCCATAACCCGAGACCTTCACCATACCTACCTAGATCAACGACATTTACACCTATATCATGGCACCTGATAAACTTGTGCCCAATGACTCTCGAGTCAAGGCAGAGACGGCAGAGATCCGGGGCAAGACCTACAAATACATTATCGGACAGCCCGAAGGCACCCCCGCGGCGACAATGGTTCTCATCCATGGCTTCCCTGACCTTGGCTTCGGATGGCGCTACCAGGTGCCCTACTTTATATCCTTGGGCTTTCGAGTCGTGGTCCCCGACATGCTGGGTTATGGAGGAACTGATGCCCCTGAGTCACCGGAGGACTACACCTACAAGAACGTGGCTGCCGACATCAAAGAACTGGTCAAGAAGGTCGCAGGCGATGAGCAAATCATTCTCGGCGGACACGACTGGGGCGGTGCACTCGTCTGGAGAGTCGCCATGTGGCACCCCGAGCTGATCAAGGGCGTCTTCAGCGTCTGCACGCCCTACTACCCCCCTTCCGAGACTTTCACGCCCCTCGAGAAGATCATAGCCAGCGGCCACCTGGTCAACTTCAGCTACCAGCTGCAGTTCAAAGGCCCCGACGTCGAGTCCCGCATCCAAGGAGAGGAAAAGGTCCGTCAGTTCCTGAGCGCCCTGTACGGCGGCCGCGGCCCCAACGGGGAAATGGGATTCAGCACAAAGGAGGGCATCATGTTCGACGTCCTGCCGCAGCTCGGGCGGCCGAGGCTGGTCACTGAGGAGGAGCACGAGCACTACACGGAGCAGTACGCTGCGAGGGGAAGCCCCGAGCTGCGCGGTCCTCTCAACTGGTATCGGACGCGGGAGCTTAACCACCGGGACGAGGTCGAGATTGCAAAGACGAGGCATAGACTCGAGATGCCGGCTTTGTTTATCGGCGCGACGGATGACACGGCACTGCCGCCGTCCATGTCCCAGGGGATGGAGAAGAACTTTGACAACTTGACCCGCGGGGAGGTGCGGGCGTCTCATTGGGCGCTGTGGCAGGCGGCTGAGGATGTTAATGCGCTGGTTGCCAAGTGGGCGGATGAGGTGTTGAAGGGGGCGTTGAAGGCGTCTCTGTGAATGTAAGCTGGTTGAAGCTTGTAAGAATGGACCCTGAGATAGCTTGCTAGAAACCCAATACATGAGAATCAATCTCCTAAGTTGGCATAAACCTCCAAGCCGTATCTTGACCCGATGTTAGGAATCTAACCAGTTGGTACCAAAGGGAGCAGCTCATTGTTATCGCCTTATGACGCGTCTACATGCTTCTGGGCAGAAAAAATATCGTAGTGATGGATAATTCTGATTGGGTTGATGCTCCTGTCGTAACCCCCCTGGAGGTTTATGCCAGCTAAGGAGATGTATTCCTACCCAATGATGAACTTTGATCAAGGACGTTGTAGAAGCTGGTCTTTCATTCTGGCGGATGTCGAATAAGAGTTAGAATAAAGGTCTCTACTTAGACCGTACTGGAGCTGATGACGTATGTATCGCAAAATGACCTTCATGCTTGCCTGGGATGCCGAGTTTGGAATCCTTGGCTGAATTAGATGAAAGTTTCTCTTCAAGCAGAGTCTTTGACTGGTAGTAATGGAAGAGCAGCCACTTGTAACGTCACAACTGCACGTTCGCATTGGTCCCACAAAGCGGCAGTATCCTCAGACTCACAACTCACAATGATGGTTCACCTGTTGCGAACCTATGAAAACGAATACACCATCAAGCTTAACCAGCCTCAAGAAGCAATGTGATGTTGGAGGCTGGCTGTGGGGAACCCGTCGCTGAATCCGTCCCATCGCGGGAGGGTGACGACTCCTAAGGGGCTTAGGGGCGTTTCTCCAAAGTACCTCTGGCCCCAGCTGGCAGTTAGACGACGGTAGCGGCACCGGGTAAAATTGCTGGAGACGTAACCTCGGGTGGGGTCAATTGAAGAAACGATCGATACTTGTTGGACCCTTCACTCGCGTCTCCGCAATTATATCCCCTGGCGTTTGCGTGGCGGGTGGTGGCACTGGCTTTTTTTTTTTTACGCTGCTGACCTGCCACGAATAGTAACAACACGAACGGGGACTAGAGACAGAGACACTCAGCCTACTCCGTACTCCGTGCTACGGAAGCCCCCTTTCACGAGTTGGAGCTGAATTAAAGGACTGAATGGGGATTTCGCAGGGTGGATTGGAAAGAATTTGACCAGACCCTTGCCATTGCAGTGGAATTGCGATAGACAGCACCTCCATCGCTCACTCCTATCCCATCCCCCTGGGCCTGTACCACTGCTACCTGGCCCAGCACTGTGAACCTCCGCTGTTACGACGGCGCAGAGCTTGTACTGGATGGGAATCTGACTGCGCCAGCCCCCCGTCATCCTTCGACAAACCCGCGCCTGTTTCCAATGCAAAATCTTTTGTCTCTTGTTGGCCCGTTTCTTTTTTTTTGCTGTCAGCGAGTTTTGGTCTCCCACCAGCGTATCCCGGCTTTTGCTTCATCGTAGCCACGGCTGTTGCTTCTTCTGCTTCGCTGCCAGCGCCTACGCGCAACCACTTTGCCCACTGAAACGTCCAGCTCCAGAGCTTCTCCTGGCCCTGTCCAGCCAATCATTGCCTGCAAGCTGGCCACACCAAGTCCCTTGAGCCTCAGTCGACGTCCCACCGCACGGCCTCCCAACCCAGTAGGGTCGTTTTGGAGTCGAGAATCCTCCCAAAAGCTTGCGCCTGGTAAAAGGAGGCTGTGCATGTGCAGCCTTCCCAACATCGAGCGGTTGTCACGGCATTCATCCGAGTCGCAGCCACAAGAGAACAAGAAGACGCTGGGGGACATTCAAGCTTACAGTGCTTACCTGACATCCACTCAGAGCGAACGACATAGCGACACGGCAGCATCCATTCGTTCGTTCGCTCGTTTTTGCTCGATACTGCCGGTCAGCTCTTTTTTTTTTGCTTGGCGTTCTTCCGCATTGTCCGACCTCTTTCGCAGCGACACCACCCGTAAACCGACGTCACGGAACATCCTCTCTCTCTCTTCTCCTCTCATCCTCTCCCCGTCGCAAAATTATCGCTGTATCGATCCCGCATGCCGACCGTCGCTGTCGCGAGCCGATAGTCTATCCCTGAATTGTCCGCCGCCATGGCTGGGCGACCGCCTGGAGGAGGAGGCTTCGATGCACCGTCCTCGAATAATCGCGACGATCTCCTGCTCGACCTCGACAATGACCAACCCGTCTACGGCGGTGGTCAGCGCTCCGCACTGAATGATGACGACCTTATGCGATTTCACGAACAAAACCAGGATCCCCAAGGACGAACCTCGGTATCCTATGATGACTTCGTCGGCGCTCGAGACGCGAACCATCCATCAGCCTCCAGGTCCGCTACCGGCTTGGGCGTACCTGGCCCGAACTCTGGATCAAGTCCTTACCTGACGAGACAATACAGTCAAACTTCTGAGCTGGGCAATTACCAGCGTTATGCCGACGACTTTGACGACTACCCTGCCGACGGAGATTCCTTCTATCATGGGGGTCCCAGGGCCAACGAGAGCACCCCGGGCTTGGGTAGGAACACAGCACGGAATCGAAACAGCGTCTTGAGCCTGGGCGGAGGATTGCTGGGGAGGGTCAAGAATAAGTTGGGGATGGGCCAGGGATACTCGGAGATGGATCTGCCTTTGACGGAGGCGGGCCGTGAGCGAGGAGATTCTGTTGGAGGAGGCTCCCAGCAACAGCAGGCCCAGAAGAGCAGGTTTGATATGGGCAACTTTAAGTTTGGCTTTGGAAGATCGAAACCGGATCCTTCGACCTTGGGCCCAAGACTTATCTACCTCAACAACCCGCCGGCCAATGTCGCCAACAAATACGTCGACAACCACATCTCGACTGCCAAGTATAACGTCGCGACGTTCCTCCCCAAATTCCTGTTTGAACAATTCTCAAAATTCGCCAACATCTTCTTCTTGTTTACCGCCGCGCTTCAGCAGATCCCGAATCTGTCGCCTACGAACCCCTATACAACCATTGCGCCCCTCATCGTCGTGCTCATCATTTCTGCTGGTAAGGAATTGGTGGAGGATTACCGAAGAAAACAAGCCGACAATGCTCTCAATACGTCCAAAGCGCAAGTTCTTCGTGGCTCGACTTTTCAGGAAACAAAATGGATCAATGTGGCTGTGGGAGATATTATCAGGGTGGAATCGGAGGAACCTTTCCCGGCTGATCTGGTTCTTCTGGCTAGTTCGGAACCCGAAGGACTCTGCTATATCGAGACCGCCAACCTTGACGGCGAGACTAATCTCAAGATTAAGCAGGCGCTGCCGGAGACTTCCACGATGGTTTCGCCGAGCGAGCTTAGTAGGCTAGGCGGTCGAATCAAGTCGGAGCAGCCCAACAGTAGTCTCTACACGTACGAGGCTACCCTGACGATGCAGACTGGAGGCGGAGAGAAGGAACTTGCACTCAACCCGGAACAACTACTTCTCAGAGGCGCCACATTGCGAAATACCCCTTGGGTTCACGGTGTCGTCGTTTTCACTGGTCATGAGACAAAGCTTATGAGAAACGCTACTGCCGCTCCCATCAAGCGCACAAAGGTCGAGAGAAAGCTCAACTGGCTCGTCTTGTTGCTGGTGGGCATTTTGCTCGTCCTGAGCATTGTGAGTACTGTTGGAGACTTGGTTCAGCGCAAGGTCGAAGGTAAAGCCCTCTCGTATCTTTACCTGGACTCCACAAGTACTGTCGGGGAAATCGCCCAGACGTTCGCCAAGGACATGGTCACGTACTGGGTCCTGTTCTCAGCCCTGGTTCCCATTTCTCTTTTCGTAACTGTGGAGCTCGTCAAGTATTGGCACGGAATTCTCATCAACGATGATCTGGATATGTACTACGACAAGACTGATACCCCTGCTACCTGTCGAACCTCGAGTTTGGTCGAAGAACTGGGAATGGTTGAATATGTCTTTTCTGACAAGACCGGCACCCTCACATGCAACCAGATGGAGTTCAGGCAATGTTCGATCGCTGGAATTCAGTACGCGGACGAGGTACCGGAAGATCGCCGCCCGGCCATGGTGGATGGCGTCGAAGTTGGACTTTTTGATTACAAGGCCCTCAAGTCCAACCTCAAGGACGGACACGAGACCGCCCCTGCCATCGATCATTTCCTGTCGCTGCTCGCAACTTGTCATACAGTCATTCCCGAAATGGACGAGAAGGGCAACATCAAATACCAGGCGGCGTCTCCAGATGAAGGTGCTCTGGTTGCTGGTGCTGTGGACCTCGGGTACAAGTTTACTGCTCGAAAGCCCAGGTCGGTTCTCATCGAGGCTAATGGCCGGGGGGAATCCGAGTACGAGCTTCTTGCGGTCTGCGAGTTCAACTCGACCCGAAAGCGAATGTCAACCATTTACCGATGCCCTGATGGCAAGATCCGCATCTACTGCAAGGGCGCCGATACTGTGATCCTGGAGCGCCTGAACGACCAGAACCCCCATGTCGAGGTCACCCTCCGACACCTGGAGGAGTATGCCTCGGAAGGTTTGCGAACCCTGTGCTTGGCTATGCGAGAGGTTCCCGAACAGGAGTTCCAGGACTGGTACAAGATTTTTGACACCGCCCAGATGACCGTTGGAGGAAACCGTGCTGAGGAGGTGGACAAGGCGGCCGAAATTATCGAGAAGGACTTCTTCCTGCTTGGTGCCACTGCTATTGAGGATCGTCTCCAGGACGGCGTTCCCGAGACCATTCACACTCTGCAGCAGGCCAATATCAAGGTGTGGGTTTTGACCGGAGACCGACAAGAAACTGCTATCAACATCGGCATGAGTTGCAAGCTTCTCAGCGAAGACATGATGCTGTTGATTGTCAACGAGGAGACTGCCGCCGCCACACGAGATAATCTCCAGAAGAAGATTGATGCCATCCGGACCCAAGGAGACGGTACGATTGAAACAGAAACCTTGGCACTGATCATTGACGGCAAATCCCTGACATATGCGCTTGAGAAAGATCTCGAAAAGCTATTCCTGGATCTTGCCGTCATGTGTAAAGCCGTCATTTGCTGTCGTGTGTCTCCTCTCCAAAAGGCGCTTGTTGTCAAGCTGGTCAAGAAGTACCAGAAGGAGTCGATTCTTCTCGCTATCGGCGACGGAGCAAACGATGTTTCGATGATTCAGGCAGCCCATATTGGTATCGGTATCAGCGGTGAGGAAGGTCTCCAGGCGGCGCGAAGTGCCGATGTGGCCATTGCCCAGTTCAGATATCTTCGCAAGCTGTTGCTGGTCCACGGCGCCTGGAGCTATCAGCGTGTGAGCAAGACGATCCTCTTCTCGTTTTACAAGAACATCACTCTGTATATGACGCAGTTCTGGGTAAGTCAAGAGTATAGTTGTGGAGGAAGAAACGTGGCTAATCTCTACGACAGTACACTTTTCAAAACGTCTTCTCGGGCCAAGTCATTTACGAATCGTGGACTCTGTCCTTCTACAACGTCTTCTATACCGTCTTCCCGCCCCTCGCGCTTGGTATCCTAGATCAGTTCATCTCGGCACGCCTTCTGGATCGATATCCTCAGCTGTACATGATGGGCCAACAGAACTACTTCTTCAGGTTCAAGGTGTTTGCCGAGTGGATTGGTAACGCCATCTACCACTCTATTGTGCTCTACATCTGGTCTGAGCTCTTCTGGTATGGCGATCTCATTCTAGGAGAGAGTGGCCAGATTGCTGGTCACTGGGTTTGGGGAACGGCCCTGTACGGCGCTGTCCTACTTACAGTCCTTGGCAAGGCGGCTCTGGTCACAAGCAACTGGACCAAATACCATGTGCTCGCTATCCCCGGCAGCATGGCCGTCTGGTACGTTTTCATTGCTGTCTACGGTATCGTCGCGCCCATGGCTGGTGTCTCGATGGAGTACCAGGGAGTGATACCCAAGCTTTTTGCCAACCCCGTCTTCTGGCTCCAGACAGTCAACCTGGCTGTCATGTGCCTGTTGCGAGATTTTATTTGGAAATACGTGAAACGCATGTACTGGCCGCAAACGTACCATCATATCCAGGAGATTCAGAAGTACAACATTCAAGATTACCGACCAAGGTAAGCCCGGCGTAACCTCTATGTTCTTGAATTCAAACTGACACCACGCAGAATGGAACAATTCCAGAAGGCTATTCGCAAGGTGCGACAAGTACAACGTATGCGCAAGCAACGCGGATATGCCTTCTCGCAAGCAGACGAGAGTCAAACGCGAGTGCTCCAGGCATACGACACGACAAAGCATCGTGGACGATACGGAGAAATGGTCAGCTCAAGGCCAACGGGGAGGTAGCCGGCGGTGGCCGTGGGTGTAGATGGAATCTGGCGTGGATGTTTCGGGAGGGGGGGTTTTTACACCGTGATTATTGCGCATGACGAAATACAAAACATTGGGACGTTTTTTTATTATTCAGGAGTTGGATGCTACTTGGTTCAAGCTGTTGGTTTGGGTGGCTTTTCTGCTCTGCTCTGCTCCCGTCTCTGCGCCAGCTTTCGATTCTTCTGAGCCGAGTATTCTCAGCTTTTGTTTTTTCGGCAGACCGAATTCCCCAATGATGATGATCTGCAATGACCTCTTGCTCATGTGCAAAAGGAAAAAAAAAATATAGTTATTTAGATCACGCGAGTACGGAGAATCTGGTGATATGAGATGAGGGGGACTGTATGAACCGGGATCGACATGTATTGCGCTCTGTATTGTATAGGGATCTGTTTATGATGAGAAATGTTGATACTTGACGCATTTCACGATATTTGCGTGTTTATATAGAAGGTTTTGAATGCAAGCGGATTGTCCGTCGGTCAAGTAGGAGTCAGAACATCAACGTTTGTATGAGGTTGACGAAGGAGTCGAGCCTCGGCTTATTCTTACTGTTCCATGTATGATATGCCAGGTAGAAAGACTCGTAACAGTCAAGGTATTAGGAAAGCAACATAGCTTGAAGGGCAGATTCACGCAATATTGAAAGGTCTAGGCTGTTTCCAAGCAAACTCCATAGTCAGATGTTGGGCGTGTAGCTACGACCTACTACGCAGAGAGAGGACGTCTGCAAGAAAGTTC
Organism: Fusarium setosum; assembly: GCA_013623625.1. Classification (NCBI taxonomy): domain Eukaryota; kingdom Fungi; phylum Ascomycota; class Sordariomycetes; order Hypocreales; family Nectriaceae; genus Fusarium; species Fusarium setosum. The sequence continues at coordinate 1,238 of JABFFE010000454.1, read as the reverse complement.
GCCCTCTCTCCTGGTATTTGTTCACTTGAAAGCCCCAGGCTATCTCTTATCCTCGATCTGTTTCCTTCGTTTCATCTGGGGCCTGTACACAAACTCGTGTGTTTACCTCAGCTACTAAATCAAAGATTGAATTACGAACGCAAGGTAAAACCAAGTAGTCTGAGGTAGAGCAGCATACTCATCTCTCACTGAGAAAACCAACCAGTAGACAATACACCGGGTACTGCTTCCTCAAGCTCTAGAGGCCGTGATCCAAGGGTTCTTTTAGTTCTTACTCAGACATGCCCCCTTTCGGAGAGTTTCAACCCCCATCTCGCCTGCTTACGGTAAAGATTTCGTTGTATGGGTGCATGTTGGGCTTGCTGCACCTCGATGTGAACAGCGGCTGACCACCAACTTTTCCCTCTATCAAGGCCACTCGAGTTTTCATCTTCCGCCGCGTGGCCAAACAATGGCGAACCAGTCCGTACCAAAGAGACTTTTGAACTAGTTGTGACCGATTCTTGATAAATGTGTGTTCCAAGCGATACTTGGCCTCAGCCACCAGCCATGCCATGCTTGATGACTCGATGTTTCAGAAATCCAAGTTTCCCAGCCTCCTAAATATACTAATAATACCCAAGATCACAGAGACGGTAGATATGTACGACCAACAAGGCTTAGCCTCGTCCAGTTGTACAAAAATCTTAATAAGAGCTTGAGGGGTGGTTGGGCCAGACAGATCTGTAGATGCGGCCCGTGTCGAAGTGTGACACTCGGACGGAAGAGACGCTTGGAAGGAGGGATCTGAGACATGGCTGGGAAGTAGGACTTTGTTTGACCTGCAGACTTCTCTGGGGTTTCAGGCATCCCATTCACACGATCTACTGCAAGGTAAGCTTTTTGGACAAACTGCCGTTTACGATGGACAACTAACACAAGCCATTCGCAAGAACCCAGAGGCCAATAAGAGCCGGAACCCTCAATGTTGAGCTGGGGAGGATTCAGAATGGTGGCAAGATATGAAACCTGGGCTTGAAAAGAGGCGTTGCCCAGACAATACCGGTGAACAAAAGGTGCAGTCCATCAACAACACCATGAACCTGATAAAAAGCAAAAAACCCAGGATCGACACCTTGCATCTATGGGAACCAACTACGGGCTCCCCGTTCCAAAGACTCGGTGTGCTAGCGACGATCCCCCATCCTCCGGAAGGGATAATGCTCTTGTCCTGAATCCTCCTCAACAACAACCAACGC
>JABFFE010000453.1:0-20282 GCA_013623625.1 Fusarium setosum | reverse complement strand
TCCCAGGGCTGGACTGGCTCAGTCTATGCTTGGCCCCCAGCGACTGCCTGCAGGCTGCACTTGCGCTGGAGGGTTTGCTGCAGTTCACGAGCTAGGGCTACCAGACAGGAGTTGGGAGGAGCAGCATCCAATCCCGCCTAATTCTTATGGGCAGGCTTACCTGAGCGCATTGCCTTGGAAGAGGATTCCAAGGAATTTGCATTTTGCTAAAGAGTCTTGACATGAAATTGGTGGGAGCCTTGGAGCATTGAAAGGAAAGCAACCCAATTGCTTCATTACGTCGCTGCTGCTATGCTCACTCCCACAGTCTTCAGCGTTCAACAGTCATGTGTGGTCGCGCGAGGGTCATCAGGGACCTGCCATTAGCCACGGGAGGGGTGTGTATGGTGACGGGCTGACCCTTTCCCAAAAATATCCCACCCTCTCCGTCACTGCCTTGTCTTGCTCCGTCGTCTGTGTGTGGGCAATCCGTCGCGCGACGGACGGGCAGGCAGGCACTTACACCCCTCTTCTCCTCTCCATCCTCTGCATCTCAGCTCTCAATTACCAGCCATTGCTCGACACTTTTGTCTCTCCTGCTGTCGCCTTGTGGAATTGTCCAATGCTCTGTCTGACCTCTGCACCAGGCGACTGGAAATTGTAATTTGCCTTTACTAATGCATGCGTGCAAGCAGGAACTGCCCCGTTGATTCATTCACACAAAGAAAGCCATGTGTGAGTGGAGCGAATGACGGAGCGAGAACGGACAAGACAGCACTAATAACAGTGACAGACTGACCGACCACACAAGCGAGGACGAGGACCAGCAGCCCGTACCCAGCTCCAAAGCATTCAACAACCCAGGACCATGCCACGGCCGAGCGAGGCGAGCAACGGGACAGACCAGGACCCCCAGCTTTCACGGGTAAAATATCCCCACGACGCGCCCATCTCATCCCACGGCTCATGATTGTCTATCCAATGGCTCCATCTCGAGCGACATGTTGCCATCCATGCCAGGGCGATTGATGCGCATTAGTGGCCGCTGGAATCACCAACTAGGTGAGGCACTGCATCCTCACTTTGCCTACCTCGTAACAACTTACAGTCTTAGGGGGATGAGGCCGGCGCCCAGTCGTCGCCCACCGAGCCAAGGAATTGGTGATGCTGGCGGTCCAATTCGGCGCGGTCAGTTCGTGCGCCATCATGGCCTTGGTATGCGACATGTAGGTACACATCCATCTGGCCTGGTGGGCCATCCATCCCATCGACAGAGGCGCTCGTGGCTTGGTCAGGACGGGCAACGTCCACGAGGCCCGGCGCCAAATCTCCCCAACCCAGCTAGTCCCAAGACAAGTGTCCTGGCCCATCTTCCTGTTCCTACAGAAGCCCCCGAAGAGACGTCGTAGATCTGGGCTTGTCGGCGGCAGATGCGCGTCCCTACATTAAACACATGCCCATCTAATCGACGATCATCGTCCCATCCCGAGTTTCTTTAGTATAGGCCTGCAACCTTGAGATCACACGAGGGTCCCCGCGACACCATTATCCATTGTCTAAACTACGCTCCCACGCTCCCACGCTCCCACGCTCGCTCACTCAATCACTTGGACTCTTGTTTCTCGCTCCATCCTCCTCTTCGTCACCACCACCGATGCCTGCTTTGGCCATGCTCATCCTGTTACCCCTCCTTTTGGTCGCCAGGACGAATCATGTTTGGCTGGGTGAGAAGACCTAAAATTGGGGGGGCGTGTGGTCGCTGCGTGTGACGGTTGATGTCTTGAATCAGCCCCTCCTCCTCTTTCACCTTGTCTCGCTGCCCGATGCCCAATTGATCAAGAACGCTGGGCGCCAACTATGGGTTCTGAGGCTGGCTGCTACCGTCTCCTGCTTGCGGCAGACTGTCACCTCACCGTTTGCCTTGACTTGCGGTCTGGCTTCAGTAGCGTTTCCCCCTCAAACTTGCTTCGCCCGTGCTGCAACCCGCCTCAATTCTCGACCACAGCCGTACAATGGCTACGTTGTTGATGAGCCAAGTGGCACTCGAGAGATTGGTCGCAGGCATTGAGCATTGGCGCTGATTGCATTGCACTTCATGAACTTTCAGAGAGGCAGCCAGGCAATTCACCAACAATGTCACCGCTCTCCTGTTACCCCAATGCTTGGGACACTTTCCCATTGTCAAAGGGCATTTACGGTTTCTTTGTGCTGCGTCTGTGGCATCAGCGCTGCCCTCCCGCTTGGCACGCTGCATCTCGTCAATCGGTCCCGCTTCCGGATTTCCAGACCCTTTGTTTGGGGCCCTGGAAAGAGGTTACTTCATGGGGAAGTCCAGAGACCAAGCCCCCACCAGCGCCGACGCGACGCCGTGGCTTGCCCGGCCGCCGATGTTCATTTCATGTTTGTTTGCTCCTTAGCACCAACCAACGTGGATAATCGCTGTGCGCAATGTTGGCCAAAGGGGCTGCAAGCTGAATCACCGGCGCAAGACGTGGGTATTTGCCAATTGCCAATTGACGAACATCTGGCGCAGGCGCTTCTGTATTGCACAACTGCCGAGAGCCACAGGCAATAAGGTGAGGCGAATCCAATTGGGAAACGGAGTCGGTCCCCGTCGCCTCAGGCTCTGGCTTCTGTCGCATATTCCTTGTTCCATGACCCGTCAAGTCAATCATCCATGGGCTCGATAGGGACCCGCGTGACAGCTGGTCCCGAGCCTTGGAGCTTCTAGAGTTATGAGCCCAGCCTGGTGCTTGGTCGCTTCCAATGGAAGTTGAGGATGGCCTCCGAGTGGCTAACAGTTCGGATACTTACAATCTGACGGGCGGCCTCACATTGTGTTTGGGATCGAGCGAGACTGGAGCACTTGCAGCGACACCGCCACCAACTCTGCAGGACCTCACCCCAAAATTCCAAATTTCTATTCCTTCTCGTTCACTTGTTCACTGCCCTGCTGTGCGCGTATACACTTGGGTGCTCAATACCCAACCTCTGACCCATCCCTTTCCCCCCACACGACGAGATGTGAGTCACAGGATATGGAGAAACAAGCTGGGTCTGCCTCAGAAGCAGACTAAAAGAGGCCGAAACAAGACCTGGCGCCAAGTCATGACAGGCCTAGCGTGCTGGTGCGTGCATGGGGGCGCACTTTGAGGGGACAGGGCAGGGTCACCGACAATCGACAGGGGGGTGTGGGTGGTGATGGATGATGGGCGGTGGGCTATCGATAAGGAGAGACTCCCGTCCGGTCCTGGAGCATTGGGTCCCTGGGGCTTCTGGAAGTGTTGCTGATTGGTGAACAGGGTGTTTGACGATGGATTGAGTTGTTGTCGATGGGGATGGGGATGGGATGATGGCATTTCCATAATTGCCAAATTGCAACGTCATCATCTCTCGATGACATGAGACCGACTTCTTTGTTGGACTCGACAAGTTAGTTGCATTAGGTATGTGGGCTTATCATGCGTGGAGAAGACGGTCTCAACAGACAGACAGCAGGACGGAAAACGGGCAGAGAATACGACCGCGCCGTCAGCGTGCGACGACGGCATCGTCTGTCGTTGCATCCAGGCTCAGGCGCATTACGAATTACGCACTGCACAGTGGCAATGCCCGTTGTCTCTCGGCCTTGTTCAATTGCCCCATATCTGATCCGTTCGGGTTTGACGGATATTATTTCATTATTCACGCCGGCGGACGCGCGCGCGCGTGCCGGACTCGTTCGGAGTTGAAGTTGTTGAATGTCCGGGGCAGCCGGGGGGAATAGTAAGCAACAAGAGAGACTGACAAAGAATCGGCAGGCAATTGGGCGCTACGTACGATGGCATGCAACGGTTGTGTGCTCTTGTCTAGTTGGAGAATGATCACATCAGCAGCAGCAGAAAGAGGAGATGCGAGCCGACCAGCCAGCCGACAAGCACTTCAATGCAGCCGACATTCAAATGGGACATAGATGGATGGCTTGGAAACTTGGTTCTAATGGCTGGGAGCCAGTCGCTGCCACGCACGCCTCGATTGTTTTAGTTGTTTGACGGGAAATTTGTAGGAGGATTGAACCAGTCAATCCCAGTTCGGGACGATTGATGGTCGGTAATAGGCTGTCTCTGGCCGGAGATTTTGATGCGAACCCAGGTTACAGACTGCTGGACCAACGACTTCCCCACCATTCCCATACCGGATCATCCATCAGCCTTTTGGCAGATGAGCAATCGAGGGAGCGCATGACAAGCTAGTGGGAGGGGCTTTGTTATCAGTCGGCTGAGAACGGGGTCCTGGTTACCATTGATTGATTCACATGTAGGGACGAATGCAAGACACGCAGGGACAAAGGAGAGGCTAGGGTGGATGGCGTCGACCCTCCCCCTCCCCTCCATTACTGTACTGTACTGGCCGTAAAGGCTGGTGCCAGAGTCGGGACGAGGACCTGCCGCACTCCCAATTCCCTGCTTGTGAAACGGCCCGCTCGGCGCGCATACCCTCCCATCCATTCCGTTTCCCGAATCGGCGGTGGCTGATGGCCGTCTAGTGGCATCACACAGGTTCGCATCGAGAGGGCGGCTCTTGTCCGTGAGAGGACGGCATGGCCAAGGGAGTGTGTGTCTGTGTCGAGAGGCTGGAAGATGGAGGCTCACGAGGCATGTCCCGTGAAGCGTCACCCGTCCCCTTTTACGCTGCTACGCTCAGTCACTTGACCGCCTTGGTCTGAGACACTGGCGAGCAAGCTGTGTGAGAGTTTGGGTCGACGTGGGCTGGATCGAGTCTGAGCACATCAGCGCGCAACAGTGCAACACCCGAAACACAGCGCAGGCAAGGGCAGAATCGGAACAGACAAGAGCCGTCCCAGATGGATGGATTGGATCCAAAAGTCAAAGCAGGGACAGGCGAGTTTTGTTGAAATTCGTCAGCAAGCCATCAGCATTTCCTCAGTATCGAGACGGCGATTTCGCGCTGGAACCTAGTCCGTAATTAACTCGGTACCTTACTGACAGCCGAGGCGTCGAGGAACATGGGATTATCACTGCATCGCCGACCGACAAGTTATCGTCAAAGGCATCATTCCACGCTTGCATTAACAACAGGCGCAGAAACCAAGGTAACGGAACGAGTCGCGCAGACGCAGCCAGCCAGAGAGACATCCAACGCGATCTAGAACCGGGAGTGTTTTCGGGGTGGAAGACGTCATCACGGCTCTGTGTCACCAGGACCTGGCATTGGCACTGGCATTGACGGTGCGTTAGTGGATGAACGCTAGTGTTGGCGTCGGGTCCTTGCTGATTCGTTGGATCGCGAGCGCGTTCGCGTTGAAGCAGAACCCCGCGATAACTTGACTGATGGTTGAGGATCGATTGACTCTTGAAGTTGACGTGTCAACACAATCGCAGTCAGCCTGACTGGGAGATTCAACATTGGCGAAGCCAGGGTTTGGGATTGATGTCTAAACTGCCGAGAATTTCATCATAAAATCAATGGTCAACTAACCGTATCACTGCTCAGGTCGTCTTATCGCTTATCACCCCCCTCGATTCTTCATCATGCAGCCTCGGCTTCCCGACTCTCCCCACCTGATCCATGCCTGGATCCCGTCCCTTTGTTTCTTTTTCCTTCGGCATTTGGTTTCCAGTGCCATTCGGGGGAACGGTCGCAGGCACCGATCCACCACCGTATGTTGCATCACGACACCGTCTCCTCACACCGTCTTGTCACTTCGGGCCTTCCGTTTCCCTTGGTCGGGGTGCCGTCGCCGGAGTCGGGCTCGGCCAATCTACCTAAGGTAGACGGCGGTTGATGAATACCGCCTTTCGGGCGGCTAGATTCGGGCCGCGTGCACGGGTACTTCCGCCAAATTCAATTCGAACGAGAGCTGAAGCTGAGCAAGATTGCCTACTGGGCATATCTGGCATCTTTCTGCTGTCGTCGCGGCGGTGCCCTCGTGCGCTTCACCGGGCCTTGCGACAAGGTCAATGGCCCTTTGACTCGGTACTGCCAACAGCCGGGACGGTGATAGTCCCACTCCCCTCCCTCAATTGCTTCCCTCTCCGCCTGAAGAGAAGCATCTCCACTGCGAGCCAGAGCCAGAGCCAGAACCAACTCCATAACGGACGTTCCCCACTGCGACGGTCCAGCTCGCCTCTTCTCCTTCTGACACTAGAGGAACCGACCCCTCCATGTGAAAGTCGGGCCCTCGTCGGCGGGGAATTTGCTCAAGACGGTTACGGACAACGGCAACGTGCATTCAGCAATATCCAATGGGCTATTCCCATTACCTGTTGTCTGTTTTTGGACCCCTTGCTTAACTCGTGGGCACAGCATGACATTGTGTGAAAATTTTAAAAGAAAAAAGGAAAAAAAGAGTGACGGTCAGGATGCAGGCGGTCAAGACAGACAGCATTCGACGCATTGGAAACAGCCGCGGTGCAGGCAAAGCGACTTTGGGGCTTGCATCTAGGTCGCATGGGGAAATGAAAGAAATGTCAATTCGACCCGAGATGCGACTGACGTAGCCGTACGTCTAGGGCCTGTCGACTTTTCTCTCTTCTTCTTGGCGTGTGAATATCTGCTCAGGCGGCCATGGGGGTGTCCCAGGCTTTAATTCCCACGTTATTGTGCAGCGCTGGCCATGTCCAACACCCCTTGGCGAAGAGACTCGTCCGGAGGGGGCTTGGGCTCTAACGTTGATATTCTTGTCTTCTCCTCTTTCTTTACCCCCCCTGATGCGCTGTCAAGTACGACTTGTTTGCCTTGATGCTGTGGTGCCACATGGTGTGCATGAGGTGCAATCTCGCTGGGCCAAGGATGCAGCTCAACTCCCGGCGCTTGTCGTAAGGTTTGAGTCAAGGGGACGATGTTTCAGATACATGGGGTATTTGTTTTTTTTTTTCAGATATTCACACTTTTTTTTTCAAGTTTGTGTGCATGTTTATTTTTCTATTCTGCCATGTCATCGCTTTCGAGGGTGGCCTCAAGTTCTCTCGCCATGGATGGCTTTCATGCACTAGACACGCCGGTGGTTGATACTGCCAGAGGGTTTATCCTTACAGCCACCCCCTGAGCGGTGCCTTTGTACGACTCGAGCTGCTTCGGCCTTTGTTTGTTCTGCCTCGTTTCGTCCTTGTTGAATTGGCTTTCAGCGAACAAGCTCCCACTAGCGATGGGAGTGCCTGATCGATGCTTCAGCCCTTGGTGATACTGACCAGTCACCACTGTCGTGGCTCAATCCGTGGGAATGCCACCACGAGTTTGTTCGTTGGCCGCCACCGCCCGCCCAGGCGACTTTGGCTTTTGGCTCTGGTATTGAACGGTCAAAGGTTCAATCGTAGAGTTTGTGCCTGCGTCTCTCTCCCCCCTGTGACGTCTTGTCTGCCTTGTTCGCATCGCGTAGTGAGTTAAGCTTTGTCCAGTTGGAGTGAGTTCAGCCGTGTTGCCTTGCGCTCTGGACCCAACAGCCATTGGCTCATGGTGGTGGCTTTTGGTGCCTGGGCGCTTTCTCCAGGCTCTCGGATGTTGCCAGATTCAGAGCGCCACGACTCGGGGGCAATGTGCCAGGGTTCGCCAGCATTCTTCGCCTTGTGAGTGGCGTGGCCTTATTTTACCCTCGCTGCTTGGCGGCGGTGATTGCTCCATTGCGGGCGACATCGCAGCGCCTGGCTTTGGTCGTGCGCCTCGCCCCGATAGATTTAGGACGTGTGTGTGGTCTCGATCACGTAAAGTCGTAGACCATCAAGCTCTCACGACCATCCCGCGTCTCCTTGAGGACGATGACCATCTCATCGTCAAAGCCCACCCAGTTCCTGCGGTCCTCCCACTCAGCCCGCTGCTCCAGGACTCGCAGCGGCGGTGTCGTAGGACTGCTGCTGCTGGTGGGAGTGTCCGCGTCATCGGCTGGCTGCCTGGTCGTAGGTCGTACCTCGATGCTGCTGCCTCCGACGCGGCCCTCAAGCTCCCACACGCGGATCTCATCGCCCCGCGTGCTGATACTCACGGCCTTGCCCCGCGGTGTGATCTCGGCGTCTGAGATGCCGGACGTGTGGCCCCAGAGCCGGATGCCAGGGGAGAGGGAGAGTGAGGTTGCGGTAGAGGTGCAGAGGTGCAGGATGAGCGTGTTGTCGGGGAGCGTGGCGAGGAGGTACGGGTGGCTGTAACAGAGCGTTGTGAGCTCTAAGGGTGAGTCATCCGAGGCAGGTGAGTCGGCGCCTGAGGTTGCGATGGGGAGCGTAGAGGCGAGGCGCGAGGTGAGTGTGTCGGTGCCTGAGGGGTCGGAGGAGGGCGTGATGAGGAGGTCTTGCACGCCGATGCACCAGCCATCGCGGACGGAGAAGGTGTAGGCGATGGAGGCGCTCACGGAGGACGACATGCGACGGATCGAGAGAGCGAGGGGGAGGTGGGTGGTGTGCGACTTGAGAGATGTGAGGAGGTAGGGAGGCGGGAGGGCTACTACAACTTCGTTCGCATCGTGAGGCTTCGTCTGATGGTGGGACGAGGTGCTTTCCAGGTCGTCCACTTCGGTCGCCGAGTCGTCGCGGCTCTCGATCTCGCGTGTGTCGTTCGTTTCTGCCCCTTTGGCTGGTCGACTGAAGGTATAAAGCGATATCAAACCTGCGGTCGTCGCCGTGAGGACGTAGGGATATCCACATGCTACCGCGACAAGCTCTCCATTGCAGCTCTTCTCGTGTCGATATCGCCTCGTCAGCTCTCGTCGCTTCACATCCAACCTCCAAAGCCCGAAGCCACCGTCAGTGAATCCAACAACGATGTCCACGAGGTTCCCTGAGCCGCTCTCGTCCACCGCCAACGACGCTGGCGCAATCTCTCCGTGCTCGTTGTTCTCGTGAAGGTATATTTGCGCGATCGGTCGCCGTGTCCGCAAATCCCAAGCTCGCAATCCAGATTCCGAGTCGGCCGTGATAGCGATGCCCTCGACCACCTTGACCAGTGTCCTCTTCTGTTCGTCGCTGGCGCCCGAGGCATCTCGCACACTGACCTCCTCGACGGCACATTTGCCCCTAGCCCAGTTGTGCCGTAGCTTGTACTGTCGTTTCCAATCCAGGCTCCCGCCTCTATTGCTCTCTGCAAGGCCTTCTTCACCGGCCGCTCTTCCTTTCCGTCCGTCTGCCCATACAGCTCGTCGCGCAGAGTACTGTAGCCTCGTCCTTCCGGATACACCCACTCGAAATCCAGAAATCCGTAATGCGCGGGGGAGAACGAAGCGCTTGTAGTAATGCTCGCGCCAAAGGTGCGGGTCGGAGGAGAGGCGGTAGAGACGGCGGGAGGTGGGGGAGATGTTGAGCAGCTCGGAAGAGGAGAGGAATGAGAGGATTCGAAGGAGGAGTTCGGAAGATATGGTGGTGAGGATGTCGCGCGAAGGCGGATCGTAGGCTTTGGGCGCGAGTCGGATACGTTTCGAAGGTTGAGCAATATCGGTGTCGAGCGGATAGTGGGAACCCGCCTCGGCCCGTAGGAGCTTGCGCTTTCGAAGCATTCTTGGTCGGTTACGTCGCGCTGCGCAGGACGAACCTGCGGGCAGCTAATGTGGACCTAGAGGTGATTTGAAGAGGTAGGCTAAAGTGGTGGTAGTGAAGAATAAGAGATGTTGAGGTTGAAGGGAAAATGTCGGTGGCGATGGCTCATCGGCGGCTAACCGGAGCTGACTTCGCTACCCTGCACTGAGAGGTCGGGTTGGAATTATTCCCATGATGGTTACACCCATGACGACAAATAACAAGATGGTCTTGCATTCATGACAGATGTTGCTGTTCGATTCCTGCATGTTAAATCTACTCTAACCAATATATGTTCCTCTACCTCCTTCTCCATCTTCTTGACTTGGGGTATTTCCATGATGCGCATACCAATGTCGAGTCCCAACATGTCTCAGTGTAAATGAACCCAAACTCCATACCATGATGCCTTCTCGCGACTCAGTTCACAACCCCACGGCTGCAAAAATGTCGTCGTACACCCTTCCAATCCATCCTTCGGTAAGACCACCTCTTGCGACGACTCCCAGACCCCCGACTGCCCACAACGTGGCGAAGGCCGCAGCAGTGCCATGTAGCGCGAGCCATCTTCTCCTCCTCTGCCTCCTCGTCTTCTTTTCCACTGCCACGCTTCCGGGTCCCCAGATGGTCTTTGTTGAAGGTGCCAAACCCAACCACTTGGTTTGCCCCCAGATCATATGGCCGCATCCGGCGGCGAGTAGACCAACGTAGGAGATCCATGCAATGACGGGATGCCGAGCGAAGCCGTGAGCAACGTACGCGAGGCCGATGTTGGAGCTGTCGCCCTCGACCTCCAAAGGCAGGGCGCGGTTGACAAAAACGTGGGCGGCGAAGAAGGTAGCGAATACGTAGCCGGATATGGAGATGTTGCTCAACAGCGGCCATGGCGAGGCAGACCTAGCGCTCTTCCCATCCTCCAGCTCTGTCCTTGATCGATGGAGCTCGTACATTCCCGGCGTGGCAGCCCCGTAGCGCCTCATGTTCTGCGACCTCCTCAACAGTCGAAGGGCAATGCCCGAACCGACGTGCGCTATCACTGGGAGGGCGACTAGAATAGGCTCTGTGAGCGACGTCTGGTAGATTTCACGAGTCATGAGAAGGTATGTCTCGGAACCGGCGACTGAGCGGGTGATGGCGGGGATGAGGGAGACGTTGGCAAGATGGAGAGAGGTGAAGAGGCCCATTGCGTAGCTGGAAAACTTCTGGATTCGCATCACTGAAAATGAGTTAGCAATGGGCTTGTCTCATACTACTAAGTTAGAAGGACTTAAAGTACTCACGATAAAAGATAGGACCGGGGCCAGTGGCTGTACCGGATGAAGTGCTGCTGGCTAGGTTTGCGCTTGAGCTCAAACCCGGAGCACCGGTCGAGGGAGCTTTGATCGTTGCCGTGCTGTCCTCCATGTCCTTGGCGTCGACAAGTTCATATCCATCATCACTTCCTCGAAGCGGTGGGCCGAGGTCTCGAAGGTCGATGACGGGATCAGCGGGCGGCGAGTCTACCGGAGATGGATCAAGCTGCTGGAGAGATAGATAGCTCGCCTGCGAGGCTCGACGGTCGGGGAACTGGTCGGCGTCCATGGTGCAACCACGCCCAGCGGAGGACGACGGAGTGTTTGTGAGGATGCAAGACACCAAAGACCAAAGATTGGTGGGGGAGAATGAAAGAAAGGATGGATGACGGCGCGTGGGATCTTCTAGTCGGGATTAGCGCCCCAACGCACTGAGGAAAACGGGGAAGCTCCCTAAACTCTGGGGCAAGACTTCTGGAAGCCCCCTGTCAGATGCCCCTGGAAGTGACGTTGAGATGGCTCTCCAGGTCTTTGGGTTCCACCAAGCCCGGTCAGCAAAATCGCTGAGTCTCGATTGGTTAGCGCAGCCGGGTCAGTCAACGCTCACGCTTTAGCCGGATGTGGCTTAGCCCGAGAACTCTCCCTCTCATCTCAGATCCAAGGATCCCGGATCATTGAACTTCATTATCACAGCTTTATCCACAACCACAATAACTATCCGTAGCCTGAGCACTCTTACGAATTTTGCCAACTCGGTTTTCTCTCGCTAAAGCTTGCCATGCCTCCCGTAAGCCACCCCTTGTTGCTCAAAGCACCTCTTGTTGACGTGTTCTCAGCGACATCAAACACTTCCGCCAGCGCAGACCTCGTCGGCGCGAGAGGCCCAAAAGGCGTTTTACTGCAACCTCTGCTCCAAGGGCTACTCTCGCATGAACGAGTATGAAGCTCACCTCAGCAGCTATGACCACAGCCACAAGCAGCGTCTCAAGGACATGAAGGCCATGGTCCGCGACCCAAACGCGGGCTCGCGTGCACGCAAGGCCGAGGCCAAAGCAGATGGCCTCATCAGCATCAAGCTCCCCGGTCAAGAAAGCTCCGGGGGCGGAGGAGGAGGATTCAAGAAGGGTGGCTTCAAGAAGAGTGGATTCAAGAGCGCGTTCACCAAGGTCGAGGGTCCCGGGGCCGGAGCAGCACCAGAGAAGCCTAAGCCCGCCAACGTTCTGGAGCCTGCTTCAGTCAATCCAGGTCTGGCAAAGAACCTGTCCGCGGAGAGCGACACCGAAGACGAGGGCTACGAGGTATATGACCCCAGGTTCCCTACAGATTGAGCCTTTTTCGAGCCGACACCTGCTTCACTTCTCAGCAAACACCAGCTATCGCAACATCGAGGTCGAGTTGAGAGCTTCTATTTCGTTCATGTCTGGCTCTTCACATTTGCCCTGGCCATTGCGGCCCGCCTATCTGCGATATGTCCTGTTCCAACAAGCCCAGCAAGTTCCGACTCCCTGACATCCAGTCCGCCATCTGCGCAACCTGTGAGCCCTCGGTAGTAAACACCGCGTCGGGATCGCCCCCAGCATTCATGGTCTGTTGCTCAGCCATGGGAATGAAACCAAGCTGGCTCAGATATACGTCAAATTCATCGCCAATGGGCACCATTGCCTGATCCTCCTGCTGTTGCGACTTGGCCTCGACATATAGCGCTGCCACGTTGCACATGACGTTGCACAGCCGCGACAGCTTCTGCATGGTCTCTGACGAGTCGACGGCTTCCTCGATGGACGCGCTGAACTCTTGCAAAAGGCGGAGATCTTCTGCTGATAATGTCTCGATGACATAGCAGAACAGGACGAAGAAGGGAGCGAACGGCGTCAACACCAAGTTCCTACAATTTTTGTTAGCTTCATTCAGCCAGTACTGGAACGTAGCCAGTTAGAACATACCAATGCACATATATGGTCTTGGCATATGCGTCACGCCGGACCAAATCCATACAAGCCAAATGCTTGTGCGTCGCCCGTCGTGCAGTCTCAACACATTCGTCGCAGAACCTACTGATGGAGCCTTCAGGGGCTGGGATTGCTCGATAGATCAGGGTCATGGTCGAGAGCAACTGGACCTCGTCACCCTTGACATGGACATCAACAAGAGGGGATGCCCCTATTTTCTCAAGCGAAGCAATGGCGAGGTCCCGACTTTCGTTGGCCTCTGCTTCTACTTGACGACACTCGGCCGCAAGCAAACGAGCTCTCTCGATCAGTTCAGACTGTGGCCGAGCCAAAGCTGCTGGGGAGAATCTGCTCCATCATTAGTCACATTGTCTCATCATAAGGGGCATCGAATGGAGTCAACAACACATACAGCTGTTCATAAACCTGGCCCTGGAGTGTCGCGGCGCTGAGCCACATCGAGGCAACAGCCTTGGTCTCGAGACTCAGAATGCCCTCAAAGTTGAAAGTGCGTGGGATGTCGACATCCCAATCCTGGATCATGGGAGCGCGGCCAAGACGAATGGCCAGCGCCTTGTCTGTGGTATAGATATACCAGAATAGGATGGCTTTGACACTGAATCCATCTGGATCTCGCATGGAGTGCTCCTTTCGATGGAAGCCGGCCGTCTGACACATCTGTGCGGCAGCGCTGTTGAGATGCCAGGCGACGGATGGCCTGCATACGTCGATGGCGTACAAGGTCTGCCACGGTCAGCGGTTTTCGAGCCCCTTCACGACGCAAGGGATTCAGCTTACACCTAACAAGAGTGCTTGGACAGTTTCGACCTTGGCAGACATGAAGAGGGACATGTTTGCCAGAGCAGTTTCTAGGTTGACTCGACATGCGTGAAGGTACGATGCGAACTCCTCCTTGACGGCGTTGTTATCAGTCGTCAACGAGTGTTGTTCCAGGAACAGGTAATAGAGACCGGCGTTGACGATGATAAAGGTGGAATCGGAGAAGTCGTCGGTGGGAAAGTACACTATACGGCATAGATTGGAGAAGTCGCTGATCCCGACAAAGTAACAGACAAAGGTGAAGAGGCCGGGTGGGGATGCTGGATCGGCGTTAGCAGATGTGAGGCAAGAAAAGAGTTGGCGGGAATACCTCTGATGCGTTTGAGCAGGGAAACGACAACCTCCATGGGAGGCATTCGCAGCTGGCCCAAGCCACCTTGCGGTAACGCCTGTTGGAGTGGGAAGCGAGGCCCGTGGCTGATGGACTGTCGGCTTTGAAGCTCGGCCAGCTGTCTCAAGTTGGTGAGGGCCTCCCACATCTTGGGGCTAACATCATGTAGCGAGGTTCGCTCGACAGCATGCTCGAGGAACTCGCTGGCAAAGTTGGTCTGCTGGGCGATGACAGAGTCGCCACCGAAGGCAGACTCATCGTCAGAACTTTCGAAGCCAACCGTGGAGGCGGTAGTGGTGCCAGGGTTAGCGCCGGCGATGTGCTGAGGAGTGGTGGGAAACTGGATGTTGCTCCCCGGGGTGGAGACGGGACGCTGGGACAGATCGCGGAGGATGGTCTCGATGTTGGCGAGACGAACCTCGATCTGGTCAATCTTGCGTTCGCTGCATGGCAATCAAGCCACGGGTCAGTGATTGGTCCTCTCTGGTTGGGTCATGATCCGAGCATGGGCTGATGGTCGTGGGGTGTGTGAACGGGTAGGGGAGGCAGGGGGAGACAAACTATTGGGACGAGATGAGGACTCGCTGCCGAGGCTCTTTGGGTCTCTGGCCGACGCCGGTGGATGTACAGGTGCGCTTGGCGGTACGGCAGTTGGAGCAGGGCCATTCTTTATCGCAGCGGATCTATTTTTGCGACAGTGTGTTATCCATCTGATCGTGTGATGTGATGGCAAGCTGCTTCTCTAACGAAGCAGTGTCTGAGTTTGACATCTATGGGTGGTGCTCACCTTTCGCATACGACATTGATCACACTATAATGCCGTCAAAGATTTGAAGTCAGCATCGTTCATCCACGAGAAGGATCCATGACCCTAGGCGTGATGGCTTCACTTGTTCTTAAAGTCCAACCAAGACCATGACACCCAGCCAGGAAGACTTGCATACAGATCACGCAGTCTTGGAAGAACTGGCACAAAGGGAATGCGCCGCACCACAGCATGAAGCCCAGATTGGAAAACAAGATTTGGCTAAATGTCAAAACTTACCGCTCGTCGTGCAGTATCGTCGGAGCCCGCGGGCCCGGCCGTCGCGTGCCCGGGACTCAGTCTCTGCTGATCCATAAAGAGAGCTTCTAGAAACCTTTGTTTGACTTGGTTCAATTCGTAAAAAGAGGATTCTACAATGACCCGGGAGAGGAGTAATGATGAAAAAAAAAAATGTCTCTTTTTTCTTGGATAGGCAACACTGAAGAGGAGCTGACGAACGCGAAAGCCTTTTCGATGTACAAGTTCACCGGGGAGGATGAACTTGGGTGTGGGAGGAAGGATTCGGGCGCCGCGGGGGCCGAACCGGGGTCGGGGTGGGTAGCCGAAGTTGTGGCTTGAGCTCCGTGTGGCGAGCCGGTGTGGCTGGCTGTCAATGGCACTAACAGTTGTGTGCAAGTTGGTTGTTATTTTGTATTACATTCCTTGGTCCTCTTTATCGTTATCCCTATGCTTTATATACATTATCAATTGTGGTTCTATTCCTACATATACGACGAATACGTTTAGGACTCAACGGCTAGGACTTGCAACGTTGGAATTAGCTCTTTAAGGCTAATAAAGGAACCAGTAAGTATACGCCACAGTTGATAAACAGGTACAGTACTCCGTAGTGGTAAGGGAGATCGCTGTATTATATCCTTAATAGTCCAGCCAGATAAGCAATCAGTGGCGAACCTGGGTGCGGGCGGAGGGCGGATGTTAGTGTTGGTAATCCCTGGGGGTGGACATCAACAATACTTACAAGCTGTTAATGACTGACTGCCTTGAACGTAGTGGCTGAACTGACTTTATTGGCCCATTCGTATTCGCCGGGTTTTGCGGGTTGCGACAAAAAATGCCAAGAGCAGCTTTTTTAAAAATGATATGCGTCGTTGGTTCGTCCCTTTTGCTTTCTTTTCTTCTCGGATTGTCTGATTACTCTTGTGAAGATGACCGAGCAGAGAAAAGAGGTGCAGTTGGGACAGTCCAACGACTCTTCTCCATCAGAGACTTGTGGTGATCAACCACAAGAGACGAGTGTGGCTGTCAATGTTGATGACGATGGTGGGGGAGATGCAAAGGAGAACAAGGATACGAGCTTCAAATACTACTTGGTGAGTTTTGGTGTCTCAACCAATGCCTAGATAGCTACTCACCCCGTCAGCGCATCTTCACTTACAACGACGGCCTCGGATGGCTCCTCAACTCCATCGCCTTTGTCGCCATGATCTGCGCCGGAACACTGCTGCCCATCATGGACGTTGTCTTTGGCAAGTTTGTCAACGTCTTCAACGACTTTGCTGCCGGGAGGTTGTCGCCGGCGGGCTATCGAAAGGAGGTGGCCAAGTATAGGTGGGCATCATTGGT
Organism: Fusarium setosum; assembly: GCA_013623625.1. Taxonomy (NCBI): domain Eukaryota; kingdom Fungi; phylum Ascomycota; class Sordariomycetes; order Hypocreales; family Nectriaceae; genus Fusarium; species Fusarium setosum. The sequence continues at coordinate 4,005 of JABFFE010000453.1, read as the reverse complement.
TCCTGTGCCATGCATGGCTCAACAACTCGTAACACTGACCACGTCCAAGTCTCTACTTTGTCTATCTCTTTATCGGGAGATTTGCCTTGACGTACTTGTGGACGGTGAGTTGAACGACCAGGTTCTACAACTCATCCCGTCCTAACTGTGCTTTGTGGCCAGATGCTCGTCTCCATCGCTGCCATCAGAACCACAAAGGCCCTCCGCGTCGACTTTGTCCGGCACACCCTCCGACAAGAGGTTGCCTTCTTCGACTCCCCAGCCTCGTCCGTCCCGGGCCAGATCACCACCAACGGGAACCTCATCAACCAGGGCATCTCGGAGAAGTTCGGCCTCACCGTCGCCGCGCTGTCGACCTTTGTCACGGCCTTTGTCGTGGCCTTTGCCGTGCAGTGGAAGCTGACCCTGATCGTCGTCGCCATCGTCCCCGTCAACATCGTCGTCACCGTCGTCTGCGTCATTATCGACATTGGCTACGAGTACGCCATGTTTGACATTTACTCGAGGTCCAGCTCCCTGGCCGAGGAGGCCTTTTCCACCATCCGCACCGCCCACGCCTTCTGGGCCTTTCCTAAGCTGTCTAGAAGGTTCACGGCGATTCTCGAAGAAGCGAAGAAGATTGGCCACAAGAAGTCGTTCGTCTACGTCGTCATCTTCCCTGCAGAGTTTTTCTGCATCTTTTCCGGTTACGGGTTGGCGTTCTGGCAAGGTATGAGGATGTACTCGGAGGGCGAGATTGACCAGCCTGGGACGGTTGTTACGTGAGTACTGAACAAGTCATTGAGGAGGGGAAAAATCTCTACTTACATGGCGATATGTAGAGTCATCTTTGCCGTCCTGGTTGCCGCCACAGCTCTGACTCAAATCGCCCCCCAGACGGTGGCCATCTCCAAGGCCACGGCTGCCGCACAGGAGATGTTCCAGATGATCGACCGCAAGTCCCGGATCGACGCCCTGTCTCAAGAGGGAGACTGCATCCCCAACTTTCGAGGGGACATTCAGTTCCGCGGGGTTCGCTTTGCGTATCCTTCCCGGCCTGATGTGACCGTCCTCCACGGCCTGGATCTGGATATCCCTGCGGACCAGACCACGGCCCTTGTCGGTGCGAGCGGTTCGGGCAAGAGCACGATTTTTGGGCTCTTGGAAAGATGGTACATGCCGAGCAGTGGCTCAATCACTCTCGACGGATATCCCATTGAAGAGTTGAACCTGCAATGGCTGAGGACCAACATCAGGATGGTTCAGCAGGTATGGAGTGAGGCAGAAGAGCTGTGAGAGGGTTGCTGCTGACGCGGATTGCACAGGAACCAACCTTGTTCAGCGGCACCATCTACCAGAATGTCGTAGATGGCCTTACGGGGACGCACATGGTTGACCTGCCGGAGGATCAGAAGCGAAGAATGGTTGTCGAAGCGTGTCAGTCGGCATATGCTCACGATTTCATCGAGACCATGCCCAATGTGAGCCTTTTTTTTTTCTTGACGACTTTTCCAGTTTCGTATGGCTGACTTATATCCAGGGCTACGATACTTGGATTGGAGAGCGCGGAGCATCATTGTCTGGCGGACAGAAGCAGCGCGTCGTCATTGCTCGCAGCATCATCTCCAACCCCAAGGTCCTGATGCTCGACGAGGCTACCAGCGCTCTCGACCCGAATGCCGAAAATATCGTGCAGCAGGCCCTGAATAACGTGGCAAAGGGTCGAACCATGATTGTCATTGCCCATAGGCTGTCCACTATCCGAGACGCTAACAACATCATCGTCATGGCAAAAGGGGACACCATCGAGCAAGGCACTCATGGTCAACTCATCGACTTGGGAGGGACTTACTCGCGGCTTGTTCGCCTGCAAGATCTGGGCAGAGGCAATGCCACGGAGGAGGATGACGAGGAGACTGAGAAGGATGAGCCAGACACTGGTCTTGATCCGGCTCTGTCTCGTGCCTCGGCGCATGCAACGGCTGATGCTGGAAACAACGATGGCATCAGATACGGGCTGTTTCAGGGTCTTGCATTGATTCTAAGGGAACAGAGACCCTTGTGGTTCCCTGGAGTTGCTCTCTTGATTGTTGCACTATTCGGAGGTATCCCCCTCCCCCTCTTTTCACCAGAGTCAAGGACATGGACTGACCCGAGAGCTTTCAGGGGCTACATATCCGGCACTCGCCATCCTCTTCTCGAGAACTATGAAGGCGTTTGAAACGACCGACGTCAGCGAGGCCAACTTCTTCTCCCTCATGTTCTTCATTGTGGCCATTGGGAACCTCGTGCTCTACGCTGCAGCAGGCTGGGTGAGCAATGAAGTCGGCCAAGTAAGTCCCTCAACCGCTTTTTATTATTGTAAGCGCTAACTCTAGCTGTCAGTATGTCATGGCGGTTTACCGCGGCGAGCTCTTTGACAACACTCTTCGTCAAGACATGACCTTCTTCGACGACCCAGATCGGGGCACCGGCGCCCTCGTCTCGCGGCTGGCGGCAGAGCCTACCAATCTCCAAGAGCTGCTGTCCATAAACGTGGCGCTCATCCTGATCAACTGCGTCACCGTCTTGTCCAGCGCCGTCCTCGCCGTCGCCTACGGCTGGAAGCTTGGCCTCGTCCTGACGCTCGGCGCTCTGCCTGTGCTCGTCGGCTCGGGATACGTGCGGATCCGGCTGGAGTACAAGTTTGACGACGACACGGCTGATCGGTTCGCCAAGAGCAGCAGCCTGGCTTCGGAAGCTGTGTTGGGGATTCGGACTGTCTGCTCGCTGGCTTTGGAGAGGGCCGTTATTGAGCGGTACAGCGGTGCCCTGGAAGGTCTCGCCAGGGAAGCCATTGGGAGCTTGGGGTGGAAGATGCTCTTTTATGCATTCAGCCAGTCGGCTTCGTTCCTTGCCATGGGTTTGGGGTTCTGGTGAGTTGTCTACCAGTGTCTACGAATATCATGATCTTGACAGTTGATAGGTATGGCGGCCGTCTCGTCTCAACAAGCGAGTACTCGACAGACCAGTTCTACGTCATCTTCATCGCCGTCATCTTCTCGGGGGAAGCAGCAGCCATGCTATTCCAGTACAGCACAAGCGTGACCAAGGCGCGAACCTCGATCAACTACATCTTTCAGCTCCGGCGTCAGCGGGTCCTCCTCGACGACCAAGACAACGGACCTGATGCGGCGTCAGTCGGTGAGAAGGCTTCGTCGTCTGAGAAGGGGCTCGATGTTTCTTGTGAGCAAATTGGCTTTGCCTACCCTCGGCGGCCCAAGCTCCAGGTTCTTCGGGGCGTTGATGTTGGCATCGAGTCTGGCAAGATGGTTGCTCTGGTCGGCGCATCTGGGTGTGGAAAGTCAACCATGATTGCTCTTCTCGAGCGGTTCTACGACCCCACGGCTGGTGTGATCCGATCAGGCGGCCGAGATGTCAAGACCAAAGATCGACGTCTCCATCGCCGGGACATTGCCCTCGTCCAGCAGGAGCCAGTATTGTACCAAGGTTCCATCCGAGACAACATCTCCCTCGGGATCGAGGAAGGCATCCCCTCAGATGAAGACATCATCGACGCATGCAGGCAAGCCAACGTCTACGACTTCGTGTCCTCCCTCCCCGAGGGTCTCGCCACACCCTGCGGCAACCAAGGCCTCTCGCTGTCCGGCGGCCAGCGCCAACGCATCGCCATCGCGCGGGCCCTCATCCGCAAGCCGCGCCTGCTCCTCCTCGACGAGGCAACGAGTGCGCTCGATACGGAGTCGGAGAAGGTGGTCAAGGAGGCGCTGGATAGGGCTGCCGAGGGGAGGACGACGGTTGCGGTTGCGCATCGGCTGAGCACCATCAGGGATGCGCATGTCATTGTTGTTTTTGCGGGTGGGGGGGTTGTCGAGAGGGGGAGGCATGAGGAGTTAGTTGCCAAGAGGGGGGTTTACTATGAGATGGTGCTGGGACAGTCGTTGGATAGAGAGGCTTAGGGGGGTGGTAAGGAGTATATGGCTTTTATGGGTTGGATACAGGCTTTGGCATGCAACTGGGCGTAAC
>JABFFE010000452.1:0-11944 GCA_013623625.1 Fusarium setosum | reverse complement strand
CTCCTCACCACCTCCCTCCTCTTCGCCGCCGCCTTCCTCTTCACCACCACCTTCTTCTTCGCCTCCTCCTTCTTCTTCCCCAGGATCAGGAGTATCACTGGGCTCTTCAGGACTGGTGGTTGTGACGGGAGGTAGAGGAGGATTATCTAGCGTGGTGGTATCTCCGGGATTTGCGGTAGGAGCATCATTCGGCTTTTCATCAGTTGATATATCACCAGGGTTAGTTGTAGGCGTGTCGTCTGGCTTGTCCTCGGTCGGAGTTGTGACATCCCCTGGGTTCGTAGTGGGCGTATCACTTGGCTTGTCTTGAGGATCAGTTGTGGGTGTGTCATTGGGCCTTTCAACGTCAGTAGTTGTGGCATCTCCTGGACCCGCGGTGGGCGTGTCATTTGGCTTCTCCTGAGGATTAGTTGTGGGCGTGTCGTTCGGCTTATCTTGAGGACCAGTTGTAGGTGTGTTATTAGGCCTCTCGTCATCAGTAGTGGCCACATCTCCTGGATCTGTGGTGGGTGTGTCATTTGGTTTGTCTTGAGGATTAGTTGTAGGCGTGTCATTTGGATTCTCCTTAGTCGGAGTTGGTGCGTCTCCCGTATTCGTGGTAGGTGTATCATTTGGCTTATCCTGAGGATCAGTAGTTGCCGCGTCCCCAGGGTCAGTGGTCGGCGTATCGTTGTGATCCCCAAGGGCAGTTGTCGTGGGGGCGTCTCCAGGATCCTCAACGGGAGTATCAGCCGGCTTTTCAGCATCAGTTGTCGTTGAATCTCCTTGGTTGGGAACAGGCGTATCAACCGGATTGTCAACATCCGTAGTTGCGACATCGTCCGGGTCGGTTGCGGGAGTCTCTTTCGGATTGGCCGGGGCCCCTGTGGTGTCTTCCGGTGTGTCTGCCGGGTTGGTTGTGGTCTGATCCGGGACCGCGACAGGTTCTCCAGTCTCATCCGTAGAAGGAATAGTTGCTGTTGAGTTGCCGGGCGCCTTGGTAGTTGTCTGATCAGGAGTGTCATCCTGAGAGCCGTCTGGCTCTTGTCTTGGGAACACTTCGATCTCTAACCCATCTTCCGGCGAGGGATCTGAAAAGGCAGCTGTGGGGACGCCATTGAGATCCGCAGTCAGTAGCAGAGTACTTGACGGATAGATTGACGTTGGCTCGAACTCTGCGCGGATATTGTGTGGTAGATCATGAGGTCTTCTTCCTCTGGCAGCCACTGGTGTCAACACCAGGCACGACGCCGCCAGGAAGCCAAGCTTCCACGGGGCGGGCATGATGAAGGTGGTTAAACTGGAGAAACGAAGGTCTCTTTCATGAAGGTAGCTATGAGAAGAAAGCTGTAGGTGATGGTGTTGATTGGAAACGGGTGGATGATGAGGAACTCGAACTGGTTGACACATTCGAACCTAGGCATTATTATACTTGCAAGACGACCCGTGGTTATCAAAATAGTATCCCAACCATCACCAGATCCAGCGGTATAACCCGAACCGACAACTCTCCCCCTCTCGCGTTCGCTTGCTCGTTCGCGATTCCTGCATACATAGCCTCGCCGACATGTTCGTATCCCATTTGCAAGTGGGATACCCTCGTGTTCGGAGACATTACAAATGTCTCCTGGTGTTGTGTGGAAGATTCTATACTCTTGGGGAGAGGCCGCTATTGAGAGACTCGGAGTTTATGGCATCACACGGAGACTTGCCTATTACGGCACACCCCCAGAACCCAAAATAAAAGCATAGACCTCGAATTCGCCCCACCTTGGCCAACTGTCAGCCCTAGACCAATCAAACAGGCTGTCCCCCGGTCATTTAAGTGGCTTGCTGGTTGACAAGCTCTTCGTGTAAGTAGAGTATCAGACGCCGTAGGATGAGGCTGAGTGCATCTGAATGCAGACTGTGATATCTCGTCACACGTTTTATCACCGCGATCTATAACCGGGAGCCATACAGCTCGAGATGGACCATCGCATTGGTCCCACTTCCAGAAACCGAGATGGCCTCGCGTTCGCGTTGTGATGGCGTATGGTCCTGCGAAGATGGTTGACTGTAACTATACTGATTCCAATAATAGACAGCATTCTCTAAATACGAAGTTGTCTAGGTTAAAGATGAGTTTACAAAGAGTTTTGGGTTATGTTATAAGCCCGATATCAACTCGACGACTCCAACCACCAAGTTCCTGTACTTGACTCAAACCACCTTCGTTACTCTCTCTCCCTCGTCTATTCTTTCACTCTCCCCTCCCGTTATGCGTCCCTCCCTCCTCGTCGGGCTCTTCTCCGGGCTCGCTTGGGCCGCCAACCTCGACATATGGGAGGTGGACGGCACATGCCAGCAGAACCGCGGAGCTCTGCAAAAGGCCTTCGACGACGCCCAGGCGATGGCCAACAAGGCCTTGCAGGACCTCTTGGCCATCCAGCAGCCGCGTCCCAGGTACACGCGCGCCAACCGGCCCAAGATCCTCGAGTGGGACCGCATCGCCCGGGCCGTGACGAACATGTTTGGCTTCGAGGTCGACAAAGCAGGCCACTCCCCCACAGAGACTCACATGGCCAACGTCCTGTGTAAGTCTCCTCCTCTATTATGCCCTCATAGCTAACCAGACCAGATGTCTTCAACCGCATGACCACATCCCTCAACGGCGACCAAAACCTCCCTCAAGGCGGCTACACGGGCCAGCACCAGCGCCCACTCCTCATGTGTCAGGACGACCCCTGGAATTGGATCGGCCGCAACGACGCAGACCCGTTCGACCCGGCCGGCCGCCCCCTCCACGAGTCCCGGGGCAGTGAACTAGGCTCTGCCAGCGGAGCGTGGGCTTACCGCGAGCGGTTCATCGCCAACGGCAACCCCAGCAGCGTCAGCATCTGCCGCCCGGGCGTGTACGCCGTGACCATGACAAGGTGGGACCTCCTCACGTTCTGCCCGGCTTCCTTCAGCGGCCCTGTGCCCGGGGCGACGTCGCCGGTTGACGGCAAGGACAATGTCGACGTGGGCATGAGGCTGGATCAGTTTGGCCAGTACAGTCTCTCGCGCATTGTGGTCCATGAGCTCGCCCACTGGTACGGAGCTGACGGTGCCGGCACGGACAACGACCGCAAGGGTGAGTTGCCATCCTCCTTCAGTGTAGCTTCCTCCTACTAACCTGTCTCAACTATCTAGTCACAGACCAGCAAGCTGTCGGCACGCGCGGCGACTTGGTCTGGATAGACCCCAACACCAACAAGTATACTACAACGAATCCAGCGGGGGTCTTCCCCAGGGCAAGTGTGTGTAAGTCTCGGGCTTGACCCCTGGCTGGTATGAACGCTACTGACACACCTCTGTGTTCCTAGACTTTTATAGCTTTGTTTCGAGACTAGCTGTGTCTCATGACGGTGACAATGCTGGCAACTCTGGACCCGACAAGGCCACCTTCACAGCAGAGGCGTATGCGTATTTTGCGATGATGGCGTAAGAGATCCATTGTCTGTGTGAGTTGTAGTCAACTGACGAGTGTGTTGATAGGTACCTTGACAACTTTGATTGGGCGGATGATGGAAAGGCAAAGGAGATTCCTCAGGTTACGCCATAGTTTTGGATCAGTAGCACTGAGTTTTTGTATATATGAATTGTGTTGCCGGAGACTTGGGCTATGCTGTTACTCTTATTGTCCTCTAGCTTGAACCATGTGAATATTGTCTTGACTCATCAGAGACACGAACATCATAGCCAAATGCCGACCACATCGTGAGCTTCGGCCGGCTTGAATCGGGCCCCAATCCGGAAGAGTGGACCATGTTCGGCATCGACGCCCCGAGACGGACTCGGCCTCTCAGATTCCATCCAACCAGATAGTGTCAATCATGCGAGAAGGCTCATGGCATTGTCCCAAGCCATGAAATGAATGTGCTTATTTCCCTAGTAATATAATAATGCGACACAAACCGTCATGCATAAAAAAGCCATGCGCTCACTCCAATCCCGCCATTAAGTAATCCTCCGGCTTTGACGTCACCTCATCCCACGCCCTCGGCCAACCCTCCAATCTCGAGACAATCAATACCTGAGGTCATATGAGAGGGAGAAAAAAAAAAAAACACAAGTCTGAGCGCAATGTGAACCACCACCACCAACCCACTCAAAAAATATATATATATATCCCCTCGTTATCTCTTGTACTCATTCGCATCATGCCGTATGCCAAAGTCGACCCCGCCATCCTCGAGGCCCTCGGGCTAGACTCCGCCAACACCACCATGGTTTCCCACGGCGGCTCGGGCTTTGCCTCGACCTTCAAGATATCCACCACCGTGGATGACAAGCCCGTGAACTACTTTATAAAGACGGGGTCGGGAAAAGATGCAGAGGTCATGTTTCGAGGTGTGTACTCTTACACCCCCAACATCCTGACTTCTTCTCTCATACTTTATAGGTGAACACGCCTCTCTCAACGCCATCGCCGACGCCGTCCCCAACTTCTGCCCCCGTTCTCACGCCCACGGCGCCCTCTCTGCCCGTCCAGGCCAATTCTTCCTCGCCACCGACTTTCTCGACCTGGGCTCTTCAGCGCCTGGAGGCTCAGGCCAGTCTCTCGCAACCAAGCTCGCCCATCTGCACACGACACCCGCTCCCATCCCGCCTGGCCACGACAAGCCCGTCTTTGGCTTCCCTGTCCCGACGTGTTGTGGCGCTACCGAGCAGGACAACTCGTGGCGGACGTCGTGGGCCGAATTTTATGCTGACAATCGCTTGAGACACATCACGCGCCAGGCTGTGCGCAACAACGGTTCAGACCCGGAACTTGAGAAGGCTGTTGAGACTGTTGCCGAAAAAGTGGTGCCGCGCTTGATCGGGGACGATGTAGTCAAGGACATCAAACCCGTCGTCATCCACGGCGACTTGTGGAGCGGGAACCACTCGCGAGGGCAGATTGCCGGTCGAGGTGGATGCGAAGAGGTTGTGTACGACCCTTCGGCTGTGTACGGCCACTCCGAGTATGAGCTCGGCATCATGAAGATGTTTGGCGGCTTCAGCAGCCATTTCTGGCATGAGTATGAGCAGCTGATGCCAAAGGCTAAGCCGGTTGCAGAGTGGGAGGACAGAGTGAGGCTCTATGAACTGTAAGCAACCCGCCTTTTTCATTCTTAATGCCAGCCAAACGCTGACACCTCATAGATATCATCATTTGAACCATTATGCCATCTTTGGGGGTGGTTATCGAGGAGGCGCCATGTCCATCATGAAGAGGCTCATTGCCAAGTACGCATAAAGCAGCCAGGACTAACATCGTGACGATAGAGTAATGATCAACATGTCGAAATTCATCAAATTTAATGCAAAATGCCTCAACGCCCTAACGTGACCGCTGTATAGACCCATCTCTAAGTATGTTTGCCCAAACAAAAACTCGCCAGAAATGCAAATGCTTGTCCAAGTTGCCAAACAAAAATCATGACGTCTGGCACATCGCTTCATGCCGCCAGCATGGCCGGCTGCTTTGCCCTCGCGGGCTGCGCTTCTTCTTGTTGCTCTTGCTCTCCCACGGGTAGTTGTGCGATGGGGACTGAGGGTAGTTCTTGGCCCTCGCCAGATAGTTCGGCCTCGAGGGCGGCCAATTCCTCCTCGACCTCTTCCTCGTCTTGGTTCGAGATGCGGCCGCCGAGCATGTCGCTAACTTCCTATAGGCATGTAAGTATAAAATCCTCCAGATGCATGTGCTGCAAGCTCCTCCTACCTGTTGGTACGCGATAGCATCCGCCGTCTCGCCCATCAACTTCTCGACATGCTCAATACCCCCCATCTCGGCATGAATCTCCTTGAGCACCTTGGTGCCCTGCTGCAGCCCAAAGACGACATCCTTCTGTATCAGGGCAAACTCGACATCCGATGTCAGCTTTTCAAGCTGCAATAGTTGGGCGTCCGTCTTGGCGAGCAACGACTCTTGGTACTTCTTGCGCCGCAGGGCCAGCAGGGCGCGCTTCTTGTCGCCCTTGGCCAGCATCTGCTTTGCGATCTCGGTCTCTTTGTCGGTGAGCACGGTGATGCGCCGTTGGTACTGGTGGAGCTTGTCGCGCTGGTTCTTCATATCCAGGATGGCCCTAGTGGGGGGGAAAGGAGGGAAGATGTTAGTTATCGGCGGTCACGAGCGCAATCGGGGGGAGCGATGGCGAAGAGACCATGGGGGAAATGAGAGACTCACTTGTCCTGAGCGGTTACTCTGCTCGCGTTGCCGCCCATGGTGAGAATTGCGGCGACGAGTTGGGCCGTCAAAATGACTTATCGAGGGAATTGTCGCGGAGAGAGTGTGCTTGGTTGAGGGTCCGAGTCGGCGACTGTCACGAGGGAGATGGGGACGGGACGGAGACCATCGTCATCGGGCGCGGGAAGGGGTTCCACAGCTTTATCGATAAGCATGGCATGGCCCCTCCAGGCTGGACATAATTCTGCAGCCTAGATACATCTGATATCGAGCGCCTGGTTACCTAGGTAAATTGAGTGAACATTGTCCTAGCTTGGTCTAATATTATGACGAGTTTACTTGGCAACATCCTAATTCTATTATCAATTAACCTAGTTTTATGATGACTCCCTAGATAGCAGCAAACCCAACTCAACAGTCCTCATGCCTCAATAAAGCTTAGTTCTCAACCAGACGAATAAAAGAGCCATTCCCCCAACGATGAGTTGTTCTTATCCTCACCTAACCTAATATTATGAGAGGTTTTATCTAAGGACAGCCTCATGTTATTCTAATTTTATTCTCATTTTATTCTTCTCTTAGGCATCAGATCAACTGGCAAGTCGATTTGAGGTACGTACTAGTTATGTCCTTTCTTGCGTGCATTTCTCAGTGGGGCGTATTGCTGTCCATTATTTTCATCACCCACTCTCTCGTCAACTTTTTTTTATGACCGCTGTCGGCCACCAACACAACCACCTCCATCAACATCCCTCCTCGTCGCAACAGTGATTCACGCCCGTCATGACGCTGGCCAAGCGGCCCCGGCTAAACCTCCGGCAAGGCCTCGACCGCGACGTCTATCAGATCCTAAAAAAACTCGAAGATGCTAACGACGGAAAGCCCTTCAAAACCGTGACGGCCGTGTACGACGCCATCAAACGCTCCAATTCGAGCCTCAGTCGACAGAAGAAGCGCCCCCTCGAGGACTCGATCGATCGTGTGCTGCAGTTCCGCAAGGAGGAATTGGGCGATTCGAGCGACTCAGAGGCCGCCCTCGAGGAACCTCCCAAGCCCGAAGACGACCGTTTTCTTCTTAACCGGCAGATGACCAAGCATTGGCACCAGAATTCAACAGCAACAACTCAAAGCCCCGCCGCTCAGAAATCAATGGCCCAACCCGTAAACGAAGGCTCTCGCGCGACCAAGAAGCGGCGGCTGCAGGAGGATGGCGAAGAACGTGCAGGGAACGATGCGACAACACCAAAGGCCGCCCTGACAGACACGGATGCCGCGCCCGCAGAGAAGTCAGAGAAAGAGAAGACGCCATTGAAAAAGACGCAAAAGTCGAGTCGCTACAAGGTTGAGCACCCTTCCGACCCCTTGCAGCTTGGAGGCGTCAACGAGATCTACACAGACCTATTTCAACAAACGCATTTCCTCCTCAAGTGGCCCGAGCTATACGCCGCCAAGGGCTGGCGACGGGTTCCGGGCATTCTACTGTCAGGGCCACCTGGAATTGGCAAGAAGTCGTTGATCAGGTCCCTCGCGGCAAAGCTCGAGGTTCCTATTGTATCACTTACAGGGTGTTTGGAGGATCCTGAGCGCATGGAGAGGAACCTAAATGATGCGATTGAAGAAGCAATGAGGCTGGCCCCGTGCATCGTCTTCATCGAGCAGCTCGACTGGTACATGTCGAAACCCGGAGGGAGCGGATACAGCGAGAGCCATCGTCGTACCGTCACACAATTCATGCGACAGATGCGACGGCTGGAGACGGACCAAGACAAGGACAGACACGTTCTCGCAATGGCTACGACTTCGAGAATCACAGATGTTGACCCAGCAGTTTTGAAGACCGGCCTTTTTGAGCGTACAGTTCAGATGAGAATACCCGACGTCGACGCCCGCCAAGACATTCTCAAACTCATCACAGGAGGCATAGATCTAGCCGAGGATGTCGACTTTGCGGAGCTAGCCAAGATCACTCACGGCTTCGTGGGCGCAGATATCGTCAACGTCATGACGCTCGCCCAGCAAGTCGCCGCAGAGCGCATCATGCGCAAGGACGAATATCGGAAACACCTCGTCGACCTTCAGAAGCCCCCTACCCAACCGATGGCAGATCTCATGGAACTCGCTAACGAGACACCTCCTTTTCCCTTCCCAGAACCACCTGATGACCCCGTCACCCAGGAGGATTTCAAAGCAGCCATCAAGGACTTTACGCCGTCGCTACGCAAGGAGGGTTTCACAGTCATCCCCAGCGTGACATGGGCCCAGGTCGGCGCCCTTCAAGATGTCCGTGAACAGCTCGACATGTCCATCATCGGACCCATCAAGGACCCCGACCTCTACCGCCAAGCCGGTCTCAACCGCCCAGCCGGCTGTCTCCTCTGGGGTCCTCCCGGCTGCGGCAAGACTCTTGTCGCACAGGCAGTCGCCAACGAAGCCCAGGCCAGCTTCATCGTCATCAACGGACCCGAGCTGCTGAACAAGTACGTCGGCGAGTCAGAGCGTGCGGTACGGGAACTGTTCAACCGCGCCCGCTCGTCCACGCCCTGCATCCTCTTCTTCGACGAGATGGACTCCCTTGTGCCCAAGCGTGACAACGCTGCCACAGAGGCCGGCACCCGCGTCGTCAACGCACTGCTCACAGAGCTCGACGGCACACAGGATCGCGCGGGCGTGTTCGTCATCGGGACGACCAACCGTCCGGACATGATCGACCCGGCGATGCTCCGCCCCGGCCGTCTCAGCGTACAGCTCTTTCTCGACCTACCCAAGCCAGACGAGCGTGTCGACATCCTGCGCGCCATCTACCGCACCAACCACCCCTCGGCAACACCAGCTGAGCTCGAGGGCCTGGAGCCTGTGGCACTGGATACGCGGTGCAGTGACTTTAGCGGCGCGGACCTGGGGGGGCTTCACATCAAGGCTGCCGAGAGTGGGCTGAGGAGATGGCGGAAGGGTGAGAAGAGTGAAGTGGTGATTGACGGGGTGGATTGGGAGCGAGCATTGGCGACGACGCACCGAAGCGTGTTCAATCCAGAGTCGTATCGGAGGCTGAATGCAAAACTAGGCAAGGCTAATTAATATCATAAATTAGACTAGGCTGTGTACAAGTTTACAAAGGCTATCCTAAGGCTCTTCACTTTTGGATGCGCTTACATCAAAAGTGCATGGCCTAGATCGATATCCTGCTTTATCACCCATTTCACATGAGAGACAAAGGGCTTCAATACATATAATATCCGTACTATTTCAGTATGAGACTCCTCATAAGACACGACCGTGTATCCTAAGACTCATCATAATTTCACAAATGTGTCTCAACACCAGCATCCATCACAGCCTTCCCATTCCATTCCATCCCTCCCCCTCCCTTTACCACCTTTTACCCCAACCACCTTGTGGCTAAAATTTAAAAAATCTCCAAGAAAACCCTTGCATGTTAGTCAGGGGCAAAAAGAATCTCCAAAAATAAAAAATAAAAATAAAAAACGCCGATCCCGCATCATGCCGCATTTCGCCGCCGCACCGGAGCAGCGGAAATAGCTCGGCAACCTTAGGGACGGAAGAAAAAAAAAAGTGAATGACCCGGGACGATCGATCATATGGGCTCAAAACCGCGCAAAAAAAAAAAAAACCGATCACGCGCACCGGCTATCGGTGGCTCACGGATTGCCATTGCAATTGACAGGCTTGAGATTGGTTAGCGATAAGATCCGGGAGTGAAATGAGATCAGACACTTGTAATGGGCAAATGACGTTGCCAATTTTCAAGAATCGCATCAGATCATTCACACTCATTCACACGAAATTTACATGAGAATGACAAGGCATTGGGATAAGAGAAAAATAAAGTCAAAAAAGATGTCTCTTCGCAAAAAACAAAGCTCTAGGTATGAAAGGCGGGACCTGTATCTTTTTTGTTTATCCTGTTCCGCCCCAAACCAACGCCAGTTCTTCTTCTTTTTGTTGTATCGCACGAAGACGCATAAAGAGGAGATGGGAAATAGGTACAAGCACGTGTTCTTCTAGGTGCTGTATGGTCTATGATACAATCGCCCCCTGGCGGTCCCCCGTTCTATCAAAAAGTCGTAACATTACACGCGAGTCATGGTCGCTTAAGCAGTAGAGTCCTTGAGGAAGCTGTAAAGACAAGAGTTAGCATGTTGTTTTGTCAAGCAGGACTGAGAGGCAATCCGGGGCTCCCTCTCCTGACAAACGCCGCCCCCGAGGGTTCTCGGGAGCAGAGTTGGAAGTCGCCGAAGTTGAGGTCGCCGAGGACGCCGACTAATATTCAGTTGAGAGAGGGAAAAAAAAACTTACGCAATAAGGTCGTTTCGGTCCTTGGGCTTCTTCAGACCGCCAAAGGCCATCTTGGTGCCGGGGATGTACTTCTTGGGGTTCTCGAGGTAGTCGAAGAGGGTCTGGTCGTTCCACTCAATGCCCTTCTGCTTGTTGGCATCGGTGTAGGCGTAGCCCTCGACGGAACCAGTCTTGCGGCCGAAGAGGCCGTGCAGGGCAGGGCCGATCTTGTTGCCGCCGTCCTTCTCGACGGTGTGGCACTGAGCACATCGGGTCTTGAACAGGTTGGCACCCTTCTTGACGTCGCCTGGGGAAGGAAAAAGTCGAGTCAGTACAAAAGAAATTGCGGATCTGAGGCGGCACCGGATGAGTTCAGTGGCCGTGGCGGGCAAGGCAGAGAGCGAGAATGAGATCGCGATGCTATTCAGAGGCGTCGCACAGGCTGTTGGCGAGCCATCGTCGAGGAATCTGGGTCAGGAGGCAGCCTGTTCTGGGTAAAATGACGCAGGGCGACCTCGCATGCCGCTGACAGCCGTCACTCCAGCACCCTTCATCTCAGGACCCAAGCTCCCGCGACGGGTAAATTGAAGCCGCAGTATCCTCATCGCATAGTGCCTCCTTCTCGTGATCCTCAATTGGCCTCAAAAGGCGCCGTTCTCGCCAACGTCGATCCGGCGCGCAAAACAAACAAGGGGTGCGCAAGAAACTTACCGCCAGCCATTGTGAATGTAGGTATGAATTAACGGGTAAGGATGAGGTGGTCAAGACAAAAAGAGGCGTTAGCCAAGGTCGAGGACGTGTTCGTGGGAAGAGTGAGAGGTTGGTTGGTAATGGAGAAAGGATGAGAGGAAGAAGGAGAAAGAAGGGAAGCCGGGAAAAAAAATTAAATGCAAGCAAATCTTTATGACAGCATGACACTCCCAGTACCAAGGACCGCATTTCCCTGTTGGCCGCCCCGGCGGAAGCGCTCATTTTCGCCAACGGGCGGCCGGCAGCCACCTGTGGCTGTGACCAAACCAGCCAATCAGACGCGAAGAATTACGCAGACTACCTGGCTCTGTCATTGTGGCTCCGGGTGAAGTCGGGTCATGACGGCGGGTCCCGTGGAGGTTTTTCCGGCATGGCACCGCCAGAGTTGAAAATTGTTTCCTCAGAACCGCATGCTTGTGACTCTTCCCTGCTGCGCTGCTGAACCAACCCAACAACGGCTTAGTCGCTACGGAGAAAAAAAAGGCGGAGTGGGACCGCCGCTCCGGACCGAGTACAAAGCACTTCTTGCCATTTTTTCTGTCAAACGGCTCCGGAAAAAAGATTCTTCTGGAGAGAGAGAAATTGAGGGCATCACCACCCGCCTCACAACCACCAAACCGGTGATCGACGACCACTACCCACGAGAGAGAATATTCGCAGGCCTCAACTCCTGCAAAACCCAACGCAATGGCCTCTCGCGCCATCATCCCCCGCTTCCTCCTCCCCCTC